>BQNB010000441.1:30952-55733 GCA_026074375.1 Tanacetum coccineum | reverse complement strand
GGCCGGGTACTGTTCATATTACTGTTTCAAGCCGCAAAAACGGCGTCGTTTCACTTTTATAATGTGTATTACTATAATTTGGTGCATGCAAAGTTTGTTGAAACGATTGTAAAATTTGTATATAGTATTTATATCAGTTTTAAATGTGTTGGATAATATGAAAGGATAGTAGCTTAGGATATTGTCTAGTTGTAGCACAAGAATTCAAAATGAAATATATTGCATTTTTTTAACCATTCGATATTAGCATGCTATCAGAATATGAAATGCATGGCATGCTTTGCTAAGAAACGGTACCTGAAGTTAGCTGAAAATGTAACAAACTAAGTATTTGATTTAGCTGAAATTTATGCGTCACGGGACTCGTTTCAGTATACCAAAAGGGTCAAATTTGAGATTATATTTATTCTAAACGGTACTCGTTTCGGTATGGTACCGGTTTCTCGAACCCGGTACCGAAACCGGTACCGGTACCGAAACCGGTACTGGTATCGGTACCGGTGTACCCTTCGGTTCCGGGATCGGGACTACATATTTTGGTCAGGAAAAAATACGGTACCTCAAAAACGGTGTCGGTACGGTACCAAAATGGTACCGTGCTCATCCTTATTGTGCATTGGTTAAACATATAACTCGGATCTAAACATTTTTAAAAGTAAACTTTTAAAACGCTAAAGAACTTGTAACTATTCAACCCCCTCCCCCCCCTTCTAGTTTCCACAATTGGTATCAGGAGCAAGGTCACTCAAGATTTTTAAAATATATTGTATTTTAAAGCTTGAATCGAACTATGGATATCTAGAAGGGTAATCTATGCAAAGACCATCACTCTTTGAAAGCGATAGTTTCATTTATTGGAAAAATAGATTCGAGACATATGTTAAATCAAAAGATCTAGATCTTTGGCATGTTATTACCAATGGTGATTTTCGACCTATTGTACAAAATCCGAAAACCAACAAGAGGGCATCGATTATGATGAAACTTATGCCCCGGTTGCTAGACTTGAGTCTATTAGAATATTATTAGCCTATGCTTGTGCCTTAGATTTTAAACTATTCCAAATGGATGTAAAAAGTGTTTTCTTAAACGAAAAAGTGCTTTCCTAAACGGTTTTATCAATGAGGAGGTATACGTGGCACAACCTCCTGGATTTATTGATTTTGAAAAACCGAATCATGTTTATAAATTAAAGAAAGCTTTGTATGGTCTTAAACAAGCACCCAAAGCTTGGTATGATAGATTAAAAGCTTTCCTTATTAAACATGAATATAAAATGGGAATGGTAGATAACACTCTTTTTACTAAGAAGAAAAGTTCAAATCTTATCATTGTTCAAATATATGTCGATGACATTATATTCGGATCGACTTGTCAAGACATGTGTGATGAATTTGCCAAAATCATGCATGATGAGTTCGAGATGAACATGATGGGTGAACTTAACTTCATCCTTGTATTACAAATAAAACAAATGGAAGATGGTATCTTCTTTAATCAATCTAAGTATATTAAAGAAATGCTTAAGAAATTTGGTCTAGAAGATTCTAAACCAATGAAAACCCCCATGTCCTCCGATACTAAACTCACGAAAGATGAAGAGTGTGAGTCGATAGATAGTACCAAGTATCGAGGCATGATAGGTAGTTTATTATACCTAACGACAAGTAGGCCCAATATCATGTTTAGTGTCTACCTTTGTGCCCGCTTTCAAGAGGCTCCCAAAACCTCTCACCTTGAAGCGGTTAAAAGTATCTTCCCATACATTAAAGGCACTACGCACTTAGGATTATGGTATCCTAAGGGGACCAGCATAGAAACCATAATATATGCCGACTCTGATCATGCGGGAGATTATGTGGACCGAAAGAGCACTAGCGGTATTTGTACGTTCGTGGGATGTTGTTTGACATCTTGGTTCTCAAAGAAACAAACCGCTCTTGCTATATCCACTACCAAAGCCAAATACGTAAGTGCCAGAAAGGCATGTCAACAAGCACTATGGATGAAACAAGCTCTTATCGACTACGACGTATGACTCAACGACGTTCCTATCATGTGCGACAACAAAGGCGCATGTGAGGACATACAAAGGGCGAGTTTTTGACATTAGCAGAAAAGACTCTACTGAGTTGCATGCATTTCTGGTTGCGTACGCAAATCACTTAAGTCGATAGAAATGACGTCTACCACTTTCTTCGGTGGATGTAGTGTCTCAGATTAAATAGGAGCATAGTGCATCTAATGCTTAATAAAAGTGGGTCGTCTGGTCTCAGACGCTAACATCGCCGACATTCTACTAAACCCTTTAAACGTGAATGTAAACTAGTCTACATTCTGTGTTTAGAGATTGATGGATACAAGTCTATTCTCAGAGTAAGAGGTCGCATTGTGGTGTTTGCCAGCTGTGTTTGCTTGTCCTTTCTTAGTTTCCGATTAGTCGTTTCAGACTCCTGTGTGCTGTGGAGCGAGCTTGAAGACTTCATCCGAAAGTTACTTTAAGTTATTGTTTTAGGTAGTTTGCGTGAAATGCAAATTGAGAAATATCACTCCTCTTTGTAAAATTTTGGTTCATAAATTCAAGTCCAACAACCCTTTACTGTGGGCGTTCCCCATTATAGGCGGACCCTTAAACGTGAATCGTTTAACTATCTACATCTTGGTTTAGGAATGATGGAACACATTCCATAAACCTTATGTGTCCGCTTCTCTTTCTTCTAGTTTCGATTCTAGTCCGTGTTCCACTCCGTGTCGTGACAGCTTGAATACTTCATCCGAAGTACTTTAAGTATTTTTAATTCGCGAAATGCAAATTAAAATATCACTCCTCTTTGTAAAATTTTGGTCAAAAATTCAAGTCCAACACCCTTTACTGAGGGCGGTCCCCCATATAGGCGGCCCCCCAATATATTTGGGACCGCCAGGAGATATGGGACCGCCACCAGCAAGAAAAAAATATGAACACTTAAACTAAAATTTTCCAAACCACGAAAACAAACACTCCCCTTCGTGCTGCAGGTGACAAAAACGTATAAAAACCCACCAAAACTCAAATCCAACCATTAAAACATCAATTGAAGATCAAATCAACACTAATAATCAATCCTAACATCACAAAGATCATCAATTGTAAGTCATTTCATCTATTTTCTTTTAATTTGAGTCTAGGGTTCATGATGAACACAAAAATTGAAATTGGGGATTTTTGATTTTTCCTTCAATGTTGTACAATTAAGACTACTAGAATACAATGTATAACTAATATGCTTCCCGTAGACATATGATTTGCATACATTAGTGAGATTAAACAAAAAATTAATTTTGAACTAAAACCCTAATTTTATTTTCAAATCACTCATGTTTAGAACACAATAAAATTGTTGTTATGCATTGTCAATACAACCTAAAAATGTTTTCAAACACATGCATAATGATCTCATGAATAAATTTCGAGATACATAATTCATATGTATTTTTTGACTTGTTTGGTTGAGCAAAATCAAACTAAGGAGCGTTTGGGTTAACTCTTAGGATTTTATATTTAGGTCGAGTTAATCGTTGCTCCACATTTGTTGCATATAGACACACGCTAGGCACGAACTCAAAACATCAATACAAGCATATGACATTAAAATATGATTATGTTTGTTTCATTTTAGGTAACAATGCCTTGAAAAACTAGACTAGACCATCAATTAACCCAAAACTACATTCCACACATATCAAACGAATTCCACCAACCTCTACTACACACAATGGAAAATCTTGAAAAATATTACTTTCATGAGGGAAGGGTTGTGAGTCTAAACTTCGAAAATATGAGTCATATTCATGCCAAGTTTGAGTCAATCGACTTTGATTGTTTGTTCTTGAGTTTTATTGCCAACTTACTTTTACTAATAATCCTAAGGGTGAATTTGTTATCAACTTTGTGAATTTATAATTGCATGCTTAAGATTAATGATTGACGAATTGTTACTTTAGATTTACTTGATATTTGACTAGTATGAGATGTAATACTTCTGAAGGAGGAAACTGGCAAAAATTTGCTCTCTCCAGAAAACGGCCCCAAAATTCATTAGGCGACCCCTTTATCATTCCAGGATCGCCCAACAATATAGGACCGCCCACAAGAGGGAACAAAAATTTTTGAATGTTTTTTTCTGCATCTTTGACCACCCTAGTCCTAGACTCTTGCTGGAACTTCCCTCTTTGAACACACAATTTCTTCAATCTTCATCTCTAACACCATGCTTTGCCATTTCTTTTTACCTTTTTCATTATTTAAACCATCAATCGTCTTCATCATCATCATCTTCCGCATATTTTCTTCTTCTTTCACCCAAATGTCTTGCTCAAATCATCACCCAAAACTTTTCAAGAAAACCAAAAATGTTGGTTCGTCAAGTATGGAAACGCAAGACACCTCTTCCAAAATCATCACCTACTTGTCATAATGACTCACCACCACCACCTCTAACTAAAACTCCTTACTCTATCTCACCACTTATGAACTACCCACAAAGAGATCGAATTATTAAACAACTCTACACCATTTCCACACTCATCGATTCTCAAACTCCTACACCACCCTCTTCACCACACCTATTGGTTCAACCTCCTACTAATGCTCAAGTAGGGTGTCATGCTAGTTTTTGTCATTGTTGTAAGTACACCACCAACCACTTCCACTCATTAAGAAAAGAAATTAATTTCATCCAATTCCTTGTCACCCGTCTCATACCTCAATCACAAGTCCATCACCACAATAATTCACCATCTCCATCATTCTCACTTTTCAATTAATCACTCCCACATGATTAATTTGCTCAAATAAATGTTCACTACCTTTTGGGTATCACATCTTATAAAGTCAAGTATCATCTACTTTAATTTTATTGGATTCTCTAATTATGCTATGTTCGATTATGATTATCTTATGTTGTATCTTCATATATTGTCCTATGTGGCTATATATGATCTTTTTAGAATTTGAATGAACTTTATTTATGAGTTTCTAAAAGTATGGATTGTAATGTTGAGATATTTGTCATGTTATGTTGGTTTGCACTTGTATTTCTAACCTTGTTTTGTAGCAAACAACTTATCATAAGATCGATCCCATGGTGCCCCAAACAAGGGGGAGCTTACATCAAGGAGGAGTCTTTAATTGTCGATTTCATTCTCTCTACTACAATTCGACGATCAACCTTTTTGGATTCGACAAAAAGGGGGAGAAATGGAATTAAACTCATTAGTAATTTATAAACCTCTAATTTTATACTAAATGAGTTTATATTTTATCATCATCAAAAAATGATAGATTGTTAATACAAATAATGTCTAAAAACTTTATTTATATTTTTCGACCTCTCGAGGTTTTGATAATAACAAAATGTAAAAACGTTTACGATAAAAATAAACGTTTATAAATTACTAATCGTAAAATTCTATTTCTAAGATTAATCACTTAAGGCATGGATAAAAAAATCATTAAACATGATTAGTGATCAAGAAAGTATTTTTCTTAAACCTTACATTTCTACAAAAAGTGTTTTTATAAAAATATAAAAACAAAATATTTATTCATAAAAGAAATGTATTATTAAAATAACAAATTTGAAATCAAATTTTCCCCCTCAAACTGGAAGGTTCCAAAATAGATAACACCTTCACCACAAAAAGACAAAAAGAGGAGCGTAGTCTACGGCGGGCCCCTTATAGGCCTGGCGGCCCCCTTATATAGTAGGGACCGCTGGGACCGCCGCTAGCATAACGGCTCTTTTTGTCTCCTATAAATACTAGGCCACCCCATCTAAAAAACAGAACCTATTGCCACGAATTTTCTCAGATCTACTTTTCTCTCTTCTTTCTTTCTTTCTTTCTAAAACACATATCTTGATCACTAACATACCTTGATCTTGTTTCAAGTGATTAATTCTTTCTTCCTCCCTTCTTCTTCTAATCAAGTGCAAGAGAAGAACAATCATATTCTTCTACATACGAATTGTTATCAAGTGATATCTCTCTTCCTCATCAAGATCACAAATCTTCATTACATTTACTTTGTGTTGTTGTATAAATTGGATTGTGTGTAGATCCAATTGTGTAAATTGTGTATTTGTGATTTGGATTGTGTGTCAATCCAAGAGTATATATCTTGTGAGTGTGTAAAGACTTAGTGAAGTCTTAGATTGGTTCTAGCTAAGATTAAGACTCGACATCTAGCTTAGTGTCAGAAAAGAAAGTAAGCGACGTGTAAACGGTTTTCTCTGCCTAAAGGGAGCTTGTTGACATAGTGAAATCTCGAGTGGAGTACTCGGGGAGTGGAGTAGGAACGAAGAGGTGCTTCGTAGCCGAACCACTATAAATCTTGGTGTCTTGGTTTGATCGTTTCTTTCTCTATCTCTCTATATTGTTATTGTTTACTTAGTTCATTACATTAGATAGTTTAGTTGTGATTCATATTGTTGATTGATTGACATACAACTCGAATCAAAGCATTTTATAAGCAAAGTTTTAAAACGGTCAAATTAACCGGTAAACTATTCAACCCCCCTTCTAGTTTCCTACAATTGGTATCAGGAGCCAAGGTCACTCAAGATTTTTAAAATATATTGTATTTTAAAGCTTGGATCGATCTATGGATTCCGACAAATATCTAGAAGGGCAATCTATGCAAAGACCACCACTTTTTGAAAGTGATAGTTTTATTTATTGGAAAAATAGATTCGAGACATATGTTAAATCAAAAGATCTAGATCTTTGGCATGTTATTACCAATGGTGATTTTCAACCCATTATTCAAAATCCGGAAACCAAACTCGATGAGGTTGTCCCTTTTGAAAAACAAACTGATGATCTTAAAAGAAGGCTTGCGAAAAATAATGAAGCCAAAATGGTTATTTACAATGCTTTGCCTAGAAAAGAATATGAATTATTTCCAAACATTGTTTAAGTTCTTTAGACTCTTTGTCTTCTTCCACCTTTTGCTTCTTAGAGCTTTCTTATTCCAGCTCTTCTCCTGCTCTCTTAGAACTGCTCTCTTGTGCTATTTCTGCTTCAACTTTCTTAGAACTCTCTTCCACCAACACAGTTCTGAAATCAACAAAGGTATTCATCCTTTCATTGCTTTGTCAAACAATTCTTGAATTTTGGCAAAGGACTTAGTCTTTAAGTCTTTGGACTTCCATCCTATCATGTTTTTCAGATAGGTATACATTATACTCCTTTGTTGAGCTTTTGTTGGTGGTCTATTCCTCTTTTCTTTAGCTCTTTTTGCTACAAAAGTGTTTTCTCCTTTTCTTTAAGAGTTGTTGAAACAGTTTAGACTTTTCTTCAATTGTCAACTCTTCTTGTTCTTCTGCTTACAACCTTTGAGCTAACTCATAGTCAGTCTCAACTTTATCCTGAATATCATTCCATTGTGCAATTAAAGCAGCATTGGCTTCTTCTTTTTCTCTTACAATCCTCTCTTCCTCATCAAATTGAGCTTGTAGCCTTATAGCTTCTTGTTTATCAAAGCTTATTTGATCTTTCTTCTTTATCTTCAAAGGTTCTTTAACCATTATACATTTACCCTTGTCCTTTGAAGGAATTGTTGTTGTTGTTGTTCTTGTTTCACTTGGCGCTTAAAGAAGAATTCCTTGAGTAGTTGTTGTTGTAGCAGTAGTAACCTTAGCAACACTTTTCAATTCTGCCAGTGCTTGGGCCAAAGTCATTTCATCTTCAGTTATTATAGCAGCCCTAACTTCAGTAGCACTAACTACTTCTTCAACAACTTTTTCACTTTGCTTTGCAACAAACACTTTCTCACCAGCTGAAGCATCCATATGTTTAACAACCACCTCATCACCATCAAGATCATGCACTCCAAACATATCAAGATTGGTATCAAAATGAGTACTATCCAAGGTGATGTCTTTATCAACATCAATATCATGAATTTTCCTCCCTTATTTGGATGCATCCTCCTAATCACCTAAACTAGCTTCATCATTTAAGGAATCAATTCTAGTAGATAGACCAACCTTGTATAACCTTTTAAGCTTGTAAGTTCTTGACTTCTTCTTCTTCTTAAGCTTCTTAACCCTTTTCTTTAAACTTGTAATCTCTACAGCTTGTGTAGTATTTGAATTCTCTAAGTCAAGTACTCTTTGTTGCAATTTAGTACAAAAATCCATCAATTCCTTTAGTTGCAGACTATCCTCTCTACTTAGCAGTAGATTATTGAAATGTTTAGATACATTCTCAGACCTAGTCTGAGCAATAGTATCCCTCATGGTATCTTGGTGCCTAGGACTACCACCTGAACTAGTTCTGATGGAACTTGGTTTATTAGGTGTTGCCTTGGACTAGGTCTTAGCTATGTTACCCCTGTCCTGCTCTCCATCTAAGCTAGTAGCAATAGTGGCAGCCCTTTCTAAATTATCATCTCTCTCCTCATAGACAGCCTTATCTGCTTCAGGTTCTGTAGGAACACTAGATTTGGGTATCTTAGGGCCCTTTCTCTGTTTTCTCCTAGGTTTTTTCTTCTGAGATTGTGATGTTAATGGTTGAATGATGGGGATCAGTTGGCATGGCTGAACCTTCACCCATTTCCTCTTGAGCTTGAACCATTATGGTTGGAAATAAGGGTGTGACCCTTCCAGAAAAGTCTTTTCCTTGCATCTTCTTGTTGGCAAAAACCTTCTTAGTGTAAGAAGGTGTGACATAAATCTTATTATGTTTTGACATTCCATCAACTTGTTTATCTAGAAAGACTTGCACAAACCTTAGATACATAAGAAATTTACCAGACTATCTAAGTTCTTCACCATACTTTCAAAAATATACTTGGAAAAGTTAAATTTCTGGTTTGTTGCTAAACAAATAATGGCAGAAGCCATAATGATACTAAATTCATTCCATGCAGTAGATTTAGCACTTAGGTATTGCAGAATAGTATGAATTAAAAACTTCCATCGAGGAGAAAAGAAAGCCTTATAAAATGTAAGCTTCTGAGAAAGTTTTTCATACCCCATTAAAGCAAGTTGTTCAAAAATAGCAGCATTGGGTAGACTTTCAATTCCTTCAACATCTTCTAGTTGAAGATCTCTTCTTACACTTGCTTCAGTGATGATCACCTTCTTCCTATCCACTTGGGCTTGTAACTGTACTTCCTTATTTATAATTTTCACCTTTGCAGTAGCCCATAATTGCTCAATGCATGAAGTATAGATTGTAGAATTCATCGTTAACGCATATTTAATAGGGTTTGCATTCAGAAAATCAACAGTATGCTCAAACCCTTTACTTTTAGTGGGTTTAGCCAAGAACGCGACCATGTTGTGTGAATTAGCAAACTTTAGAGCAGCCACTGAACTAAACAAACCATGTTCTTCTAAATTCTTTATCATTCTTCTTGTTTGAGGTGTTGAATTCAAGTCTCTAATAATTTGTTCAATAGGATGATCTTTGTGTACTCTTGTAGTTGAAATAAGACTGACAGGCATAAATGCATCTAAATTGTTTATGTCAGCCTCTACACCAACATCTTCATCATCATTTGAATAGACAATATCTTCCAATTCTGGCATATTTGGATCATCTGGAAGTTTAATGCTTATTTTTGAACCAACAACATTAACTTCATTTATGCTAGCAACATTATCATTGTTAATGCTGTTAACATTATCTTTCTTCTCTTGATCCATACTTTCACCTTCTTTTCTTGGATTTTCATCATCCTTCTTTCCATCATCTCCTGAAGGTTTGAATCCAACATTAGGAGAACTCTTTGAACTTTGAGAGAATGGTGGATCAGCAGTCCATAATGGTAGTAGGATGTAATCTTTGCCAGGTATTGTCTCCACTCTAGCTTTTCCTGCATCATCACTTGCTTTTGTACCTGCATTACCATTAGACTAATTTCCTACAACAACTGGCTTATAATTCATTGACTTTGTTAGTGCATCAATATCAAAAAGCCAATTTGGTCCACTTCCTACAATACTAGGTGTATTCTCACTAAACTAAACATGCAGGTTCTCTTCAACTATCTTAGTTCTAGTGTTGAATACTCTAAATGTTTTACTATTAATTAAGTACCCAACAAAGAATCCTTTATCAGCCTTACCATCAAACTTGCCTAAGTGATCTATGGTATTGAGAATTATAATAGGACAACTAAATGGTCTCATAAATCTTAAAGTTGGTTTTCTAGAAAGAAAAAGTTCATAAGGGGTCTTGTTATGAGGCTTAGTTGCTAATACTCTATTTTGCACATAGCAAGCAGTATTAACTACTTCAGCCCAAAAAGTAGTAGGTAGCTTAGAATCAGCTAGCATTGTCCTAGCAGCCTCAATTAGTGTTCTATTTTCCTCTCAACTACTCCATTTTGTTGAGGAGTTCTAGCTACACTAAATTCTCTCTTAATACATTTTCTCTCACAAAACTGGTTCATCTCCTTATTCTTTAACTCAGTTCCATTGTCACACCTAATTACCTTAACCCTTTGATCTATTAGATTTTCTACTCCAGTTATAAAGGACTTAAGAATGCCACTAGTCTTATCCTTAGTAGCTAGAAAGAAAACCCAACTAAACCTACTGTAATCATCTGTGACAACTAGGCAATACATCTTTTTCATTAAGCTTTTTACAAATGTTGGACCAAACAAATCCATGTGCAACATATGTAAAGGTTGGCTGATTGAACTTACTGTTTTGGACTTACAAGAAGCTCTATGTTGCTTTCCCTTTTGACAAGCAACACAGGTTTGATTATTTTCAAAAAGTTTTGAAGGTAAACCTCTTACAAGATTTCCCTTAACCAGTTTATTCATAGTTTTGAAATTTATGTGTCCAAGCCTCCTATGCCAAAGTTTAGATTCATCAGATGTGGCTTTTGCAAAGAGACAAGTTAGACCTCCTTTAGGAACAATATTCTTTAAATCAACACTATACATATTGTTCTTTCTAGGAACTTTAAGTAAAACATGACTTTCATCAGTTAACTTAAAGTTTGGAGATAAAACAATACATTCAGTGTCATTAAAGAGAACACTATTCTTTTTGTCACACATTTGTGAGACACTAAAGAGGTTAAACTTTAACTCTCTTACAAAATACACATTCTCAAAATCTAAATTACCAGTTTTGATTGTACCTCTGCCTGTGATTTTCCCTCCTTTGGGGTTACCTCCAAAGGCAACATATCCTCCATCAATTTCTTCAAAGTCAGTAAGATAGGACATGTTCCCTGTCATGTGCCTTGAGCATCCACTATCAATCACTCCTTGATCCTGTAAATCCATTTGTGGATTGCCCTGCACATTAGATAAGAAAATCAGCTTCTTTTGGGGACCCAAGCCATCACTGACTTAGATCTGCCTTGTGCATCAACAAAACACAACGCGAGGATTTATAGTGATTCGGTAACGAAGCACCTCTTCGCCCTACTCCACTCCCCGAGCACCAAACTCGAGAGTTTTCTTCACTATGTCAACAAGCTCCCTTATGGCGGAGAAAACCGTACACAACGTTGCTTACACGAATTTACGACACAAAGCTAAATGTTGAGTTCTAATTTAGCTAGGAAACCAATATTATCACAACAACTTTCATGACTTGTTCAATCCTTCAGACAAACTTCACATACTTTTACACATAACACCATTCTTCACAACTTCTTCACAACTTCACAACTTCAAGACTTTACTTCACCACACTACTTATATCACAACTATCTAACATTACTTGTTAAAATCACCACGATCTAACTATACTTACAAAGATCTAGCTACTACACAAAACTTACAACATATACAATGATTTATAAATATGTGATATGAATGCAATAAGATTGCTATGCACACTAAGGTGTAATACTTCTTCACTTGATGATGGAAGTATTCTTCTCTTGCACTTGAGGAATTGAGCTTGGATCACTTGGAAACAAAGCTTTATGATTAAATGATCAAAGGATTTAGAGAGATGTGTGGGCTGTTTTAGAACAGAAAGAACGAGTGCAAAAGGTGAGAAAAATGTTGGGGAATAGTCCAGTATTTATAGGACAAGCTGAAGGAGCAGGGTCTATGGCCGGTCCCCTTAAATAGGGTGCCGACCCCCTTATAATTAAGGGGACCACCCATGTATTTAAGGGGGCAACCCATTTTCAGACGCTCCCCTTTTTGTCCTATTCAGGGGAGGTGTTTACTGGACTTTTTCTAGCCATTTTAGGTTCGAAAATTTGAAATTCAAAATGTTTATTTTGAATAAAATATTTCTTTTAAATGTAGAAAACGTTTTGTGATGTTTTTAAAAATGTTTACAATATTTTATAAAAGTTTGAGGTTGAATAAAAATTTCCTTTGATCATAAAATACATTAAGCATTTATTTATTCATACCTTTAAGTGATGTAAATGTTGAAATAAGAATTTACTCCTAATTACTTGTTTATGTTTAATTTTACGTTGAACGTTTTTATATTTTGTGATTATCAAAACGTAAAGATGTGAAAGATATTAATAATGTTTTTAGGCATTATATTTCTATCAACAATCTCCCCTTTTTTGATGATTACAAAATTTAAACTCATTAAATGTAAAATTATTTTTTAAACAAGTATTTAGTGAGTTTCATGCCATTTCTCCCCCTTTTTGTGGAATAAAAAAGGCATCGTCGAGGATTGCTAGTAAAATCGACAGAATAAGTGCTTCCCCTTGATGTGTGCTCCCCCTCGTTCGAGGGCACCAAGGATTCGAGCTATGGTTTCTTGGCTACAAAATGGGTTAGAACAATACAAATATTTCTAACATGTAGCAAGGAAGAAAAATATGGCATACAACCAACAATGATCATTCATTAAAATTAAAATAGTGTGTGAAACACACTCATGCATACATAAGGAAAATAACATGCTAACATACATGAAATTAAAACTACAAAAAAGTCCTATAACTAGGAAAGCTTCATAGGACTTGCTTGCAAAATGGTGGATGATCAATTATTTAAGAGACTAAACATAAAGTATGTTTAGTTTAGGGAGGATGGTGGAGGTGGTGTGATGATGATTGGTAGTTGTGAGAGCATATGTTCAATATATGAAAACATATATTGAAGTTCATCTCTTAACCCAAAGACGAGGGTTCGATTGTGGATACAACAAGGCATGAGGACCATGTGCTTAAAGGAATTTCCAAGGAATAGGAATGCTTCACTGATAGGTGGTGGTGAAGGTGATGGTAGTATCAAATTGGACATCATGTGGGGTATAGGGTAATTAGGAAAGAAGTGAGAGTGATGTCCATTGATGCATTTTCTTGAGTTGGATGTGGTGGAGAAACCCTTGGAGGAGGAGATGTTGGTGGGTTTAAGTAACCATTTGGTAAAAGTGATGTTGATGAGGTTGGTGATTTGGGTATGTAATCAATTGAAGATGAAGAAGTGTCTTTGGTTGATGGTGTTTTGGAGGGTGCATTAGGAGCACTAGGTGATGAAATTGGAAGTTTGGGTTATGGAGTTTTTGTGTCATCTTGAGTTAAATCTATAAACAATTGTTTTGGTGGAATGATGTTGATTTTTGGTCTCTTAGAGACTTTGGAAATAGAGGCTCTAGTGGAGGACATGGAGGTTTATGGTGGTTGATGATGAATGAGGGAGATGGTGAATTGGTGATATGCATTTGGAGGGAATTTATAAAAAGAGATTTGTTTGAAAACGGAATGAATTTGAATAAGTTTAGGATATTTCAAATTTTGTTCAAGCATTCTGGGCAAATATAGCTGATACAAGGTAAAAGAGGGCAAAAAGCAGAAAAAATACTGTTTTACCCGTGAAAATCTATGGGCGGTCCCCTTAAATAGGGGGCGATCCCCTTAAAATTAAGGGGACCGGCCTTGATGAATTAAAGGGGCCACCCACTGTTGGTTCTATTTTTCACAAAAAATTGATTTTTCTCAGAATTTTTGTGAGGGTATTTTTATTTTGGTGGTTTATTTGCAGCAAGCCCTATAGAGTTTTTATAAGCACATTTAATCATATAACATATAATAAACACATTGAATCATGAAACCAAAGTGGCATAGCTAATTGATTTAATAAAATAACCAAAGGTTTGAGGCATCATAGCAAACAAGTACCTAAAAGATAACCAACATATAAGTCTTTCTGAATAAATCAGATGATTACCATACAAGTTGTTAATAACATACACATAATTAAGTTAGAAATTGTTTCAAACTAAGCTTAGCCATCAAAGCTACTTTTACTCTATGTCTTCCTTTTCTTTCTTCTTGCTAAACACTCCTTTTAGTGCCTTTCCAAATGATTTAAAACCTATGCGCATCTCCTTATGCATTTGTTGCGTTTGGTTGAGCAAGTCGGTTTGACGTTCAAAGAGGGTTTCATCGGTTCGTTCAGAAACGGAAGGCATTTGGTAGTTTTGGTAGTTGAGTGGATCAAGAGAGTTAAGATAGGTTGTGGGATGATTCTTGGCACGAGAGTTTCGAACCGATCATCATCATCATCATGTTGATGAGATGACTTACCATGATGATGAGAAGATGAAGATAAGACAGAAAGGCGTGCCTTGCCACGATCACTTCGAGGTCGTCGAGTTTGTTTAAGAGCAAGAGGACGCATGACTCGATCAACAATGTCATAAATGCCATTGTTGAGATAAGGATATGCTTCCATGATGTGTCGATAGAGACTAGTCAAGAACATGCCATATAGAAGATTTGCGGTTGGATTGGCTCTAGCACATTCGATTCTTTTGACAAAGAAGTAAGCAAGATTGTATTGTTCCTTAGCAACAACACAATACAACATGTGAGCAAGACAAGCGAGGAGATGGTCCCGATGTCCCTCGAATCTGAACATATTCCCTCGAATGAGTTCTTCCCATTGCTTCATGTCGGGGCTTAGTTCTTTAGTGAGGATTTGATTTGGAGTAAGAGTGACGGTTTGACTCTTAATGGTACGGTCTACCATGACACATTTCAATTCAAGAAGTCGACGAATATTTTTTTCG
The DNA here is from genome assembly GCA_026074375.1 of Tanacetum coccineum. Classification (NCBI taxonomy): domain Eukaryota; kingdom Viridiplantae; phylum Streptophyta; class Magnoliopsida; order Asterales; family Asteraceae; genus Tanacetum; species Tanacetum coccineum. The sequence continues at coordinate 40,716 of BQNB010000441.1, read as the reverse complement.
GGTTCAAGAGTAGGAATGTTTTCGATGGAAGTATGGTCCTCGTTTCTTTGAGGAATACTCAGAGATGCACAAGGTCCACTCTATGGTGAAATGGCTCTTGACGTTGTAAGGTAATTTTGCGGATTTGACCGGACTTGAGCAAGAGTGAGAGTTATGAGTTAACTGAGGGAATTTAATAAAGAGATGAAAGATGCTTATTCATCGGTTTGAAGTGATGGACTATAGAAAGTCTAGAATAAATTTCAGAACAAATCGGTTATTGATTTTTAAAGGACAATCGAAAGCGAGTGTCTTGTGAAGGCGCTCGATGTCTGTTGACTTTGTAATAGGGCTTGACTCAACAAAACGTCTTGTGATTGTTGCGATTTTCAATGGATTTGTAGAATTTGGCAATGGTAGGAGAGATGCCGAGGACTTTAGATACTTTTGCGATGTAGAATTTAGTAAGGGATATATCGGTGGTAGTGGCTCTTGGCATTTTGTCACCTAAATAATTTATCAACAACATAAAATGCAAGTTATCAACAACATAAGGTGTTAAAAGAAAATTTTATACTAAATAAAATGAATTTTAGTATAATGACAAATGTAGGACAAAGTTTACTTTGACCAAAAAAAAAACTTAAGAAGTGATCTATATGTTCCTAAATTTTTTTTGACTTAATCTACGATGTCGAAGAATATATATTTGTTATATATTTCAACACCAAGATCATGAACCAAACACTCCCGTATTAATCATGTAATTAGTTTAAGCTTGTCAAAAACTATATGTCAAGTATATATCATGGTGATGAGTATATGTTTATTATTTTTAACTTGACAAAAGTTAAGTAGTGTTTATTTTTATTCAAAAATCATGTTCTTAAAAGGTTATGCCAAACGTCCCTTTATTTTATACCAATCACAAAATATATCAACATATATATGAATTATATATCTTGATGACTTATACAAGCTAGTTAAGTGTTTATACAAGTGACAAAATTATAGTGGTGGTCATTTCGACTCTAGTAATTGATCATAAGAAAAGAGCCAAACACCCCTTTATTTTTATAATACATTTTCTATTGATTCGAGAATTATACATTTAGAAATGTACGTTTTGATGGACAAAATAGTATTGTTTTTATCATGTTTTGGCATGAATCAACAATGTATAAACTTTGTTAAAAAATATGAAAGTATATTTATGATAATTTCGAACCAAAAATTTGTGACTTAATTTAGTGTTTTGATTCAATTCAATCATGAATGTAGTGTTCCTATGACTACGGGTATCATTATAGTTATGGAAATCCTAGACAAAAATAAAAAATATGAAAATGATGAAGAACACCCGATTTTGATTGGGAGCAAAATTGGATGAAATCAAATGAAAAGAATGATGAAAAACTTACAATTGATGTTGTTGATTGATTTGTTTGTAATTGCCCCTTGCGAATTTTGGTTAATTGGATGATTTGAAGTTTGATTTTGGTGAATATGGTGGTGGGTTTTTCGTCACAGCAGGTGGAAGAGGGAAGAAGGAAAAAAAATGGTGTTTGGCTATGTATTTTCGAATGAAAAAGGGAAGTTTGTTTTTCCAGTGGCCGGCCCCCTTAAATAATTAAGGGGGCCGCCCAACTTACACGGCCGGTCCCCTTAATTTTAAGGGGGCCGCCCTCTGAAGAAAAAAAAAAATTCTTCTATAATTATGGGGCCATACATAGTGAGAATGATAAGTGTACAAAATACCGTGAATATACTAGTAAAAATTATATTTAATATAATACGAAAGGAATACTAACAATTTTAATTAACTTTTCGTTAAAAAAATCGATTATATTTCGGATGAGATAATCAAGTAGTTAAGTCGATGGAAGGATTAACGAGGATTTAAAGTGACTTTTTCAATTAACATCTTATTTACATTGAGTACGAATAATTATCCGTAAATGAAATAAATTTAAATGTCATGAATTGAGATAATCCAAACGGTATAATCTAGAATATTAACTGGATATGTATATCGATAGACGTAGTAGATCGTAGCCGTGAGGCATATGTTTGTAGACGATGGTTGACATGGATTCGAGCCGAACTTGAAGTCGAAGGGAATTGTTTTCATTCCAATTGTGTCTATTATCGGTGCCGTGACTAATCCTACTTTTCTATGTTAGATTGTTAACCACTAGCTTTGCTCCTTCTTCATCACTTGGTATAGTTTCTACGTGGTCATAGAAGATTTCCCAAATTATAGACATATGATTAGAACTAAACGAAAAGAGTAGTTGCATAAAGAACACATCTCTTCAACTATGCAGAAACCAAACAAATGGTATATGTCTAGAGAACTACAACTATTATTTTTAAGAACTAAAAATATACATTATGATAGAAACACATAGACAATCTTAGCTTGTACTCATAGCTTCTAATCTTAACGAAAGAAGAGTGAGAACGCACCTTAGACTTTAGAATAGCTTCGTTAATGTCTCAGAATGTAATTGATAAGGGTTTAATGGAAACCTTAACATGAATTCGCGTTAGTCCGTAGACAAAGAATGTTAGTAGATAACATAGCACTTCAAAGATTGTGATGACTTAGCCATTTGGTCCCCAACATTTCATGTATCCAAAGTTATTGTGTACACATTTATTTTGCATTTGGTTTTGGCACATACATGGTGAGCAACTTGCATATTGAGTGAAATTTGGTTGGTGTGGACGATTCCACATTGTGTGATTAATGTTAGGGTAATTTGGTCTATCATTGTCTCTCCTAGGTTGAGATGTTTTGGAACGAGGATGAGGATTTTCTTTTCTTCTCGAAGGAGGTATTTTAGACCTTATTGTGGGTTTAGTAAATCCGACTCCAGGTTTTAAAGAAGGTTTGTAAAAATGTTTTACCTCATCATCACTAACGAATAGGATTTTTGGTTGTTGTTAAATAAGTATGAATTGTTGGTTTTGAGTTTGGTTTTGATTTCCATCAATTTTCTTTTGACTCGACTTCTTGAGCTCTTTACAATTTACTTGTTTGGGTTCGCTAGGTGAACGCTTTGTAAAATTAAATCCCAAACCGGTTTTATCTCCTGAAATATTTGAAACTTAGTTATTTTCTTAAGTGAATACACTATCATTAAAATGATTATCCTAGATATTTCTTTCTAAAGTTCCTCATTATCAAACTTAGAAGTATCCCATGACATAATTTGCATTCTTCAATTACTTTCTTACCTTTTTCTAGCCTAGATAGTTTTATCTTTTAATTCTAGTACTTTATTTTCTAATTTTATTTAGCTTGGTTTAGAGCTTTATTTAGCCATGACTTTAATCCTAGTTTGCATAGTTTCCTGAGCTAGATTCATTATCATGCGCAGAGAGAGGCGCTAGTGAGATTGATTATCACTAAAATATTTGGTTTCGGAAAAGTACCTCATTGAATCTTTAGCCATAAGACGCTGTTTCATCCTTTGTATTCTCCTCCTCATCATCGACCTATCTACTCCAAGCTCCTCACCCGAACCCCCTTTTGATATTTATGATATTTTAATTATGTCGGACATTCTCCGATGATTGGGGCGTATATGGATCTCTACACTTGAAACATTTTCTTTTCGACTTGTCTTATTTTAGTCATCTTTATTTCTTTGGAAAATGTACTTCTTTCTTCATATGGATGTTTTACGAATCAGACCCTGCTTTTGAAGAAATTCTTGAAGTTTCTTATGGCCATGGCGTATTCTTCAAACTCACTATCCGGAGGTTGAACTATGCAGCGCCGAGCGCCGAGAAATCCTTTCTAGCTTTTTAAGGCAAAAGATCTAGGCGTATGTCTCTTTTAGTTTTGACGGTTTCGGAGTCTTACTTGATTACATTCTTCATAGACTTTTAAATTTTTCCAATAAGTTTCGTTCAAGTGAAAGAGTTTGTTAGATTCTTTGATTCTTCAATTGCCGTGACTGTATTTGCGCGCCACTTTAGGATGCAATGCCCTAATAAACTTCCTAACACAATTCTTGCTATGAAAAACCCTTCATCAAAGCTTTGAGGAACTAGTAATAATAGTTGTAAAGTTAGCAAACATTATCATTGATTCCTCTTCCGGAATCATGAATTGTTTCATATTTTTTGAACAAGAAAACTAAATTATTTTCTTTGACTTGATTATTACCTAGATGAGTGGATAACAAAGTATCCTAAATGTATTTTCCTTGCGGTTTGACACATAAAAATTATTTCATATTCTTTAACGTGTAAAGCATTATAAATACCAATTAAGGCTTCATTATTTTTTAGCAAGTTTCTTTTTAAGATCATCCATTTTGTTTGTGAAAAAGAATACAATTCATCCTTTTTAGTTTTCGGATAAATTGAATAGGAGGAAAAATCACACATCGGTAATAAACCATGCCAACGAGCTACGATCTTTGGACTTTACCATAAGTATTGAATCTATTTTTCCAATAAATAAAATCCATCACTTCAAATATAGGGTGGTCTTTGCATATTGTCCCTTCAAAATATTTTTCCATTCATATATCCGATTCAAGTTTAAAAAACCAATTTTATTTTAAAAATCCTGTTTAACATGTCTCCGTGATATCAATTGTGGAAAACTAAGAAGGGGGGGGGGGGGTTTGAATTAGTTTAACCGTGCTTTTGTAAATTTAAGTTTTATGTATGTTTGTAAAATTAGTGATTCGAACCTTTTTGTAATTCAATGCTTGCATAGATATAAACCAATGTAAATATATGAAGATGATAAAATTAATACAAGAGATAAGAGTAATGAACAATCAAACCAACAGACGCGAGTATTTATAGTGGTTCGATAACAAAGCACCTCTTCGCCCTACTCCACTCCCGAGCACCAAACTCGATAGTTTTCTTACTATGTTCAATAACATCCTTATCGGCGAGAACACGCACACAACTTGCTTATATCAATTACAGACACTAAGCTAAATGTCGAGTTCTATCTAAACTAGAACCAATCTAATCACAACACAACTTCACGACATTCTTCACAACTCACACTTCACGAGACACTTTAAAACTTCGAACTACTTTCTTCACAACTTCCGACTTCCTTCAAGGTCTTAAAACTTCATGACTTCTCACAACTTCACGACTTCACTCACCGACACTAATTATATCACAACTACCTAACACTACTTGGTAAAGTCACAAACGATCTAACTATACTATACAAAGATCACCAAGATCATAGCTCGCGAGAGTGGACAACACAACTATAAGATTACAATTTGATTACAAATATGTGAGAGCGAGTGAATGTACAAGATTGCTAAGCACACTAAGGTGTAAATACTTCTTCACTTGATGATGGAAGTATTCTTCTCTTGCAACTTTGAGGAATATAGCTTGTAATCACTTTGGAAACAAAGCTATAATTAAAATGATCGAAAAAAAAACAAAATGAATTTAGCGAGGATAAGTTGGGCTGTTTTGGAGCAGAAAGAATGAGTGCAAAAGGTGAAAAAAATGTTAAGGAATAGTCCAGTATTTATATACAAGAAAGGAGGAGCGAATTATGGCCGACCGGCCTTTGCGCGAGCGGTGGGGCCAGCCCCCTTATAATTAACGGGGCCGCCCATGTATTTAAGGGGCCGCCCTTTTCAGACGCTCCTCTTTTTTTGTCCTATCCAGGGGATGTGTTTACTGGACCTTTTCTCCTAGCCGTTTTAGGGGTTCGAAAATTAAATTCAAATGTTTATTTTGAATAAAACGTTCTGTTAAATTGTAGAAAAGTTGTGTTGTATGTTTATAAACAGTTTACAAACATTTTATAAAATTTGAGGGTGAATAAAATTTCCTTCATCATAAAATCCCATTAAGCAATTAATGTTATTCATAACATTTAAGTGATGTAATTGATTGAAATGAGAATTTACTACTAATATACTTGTTACGGTTTAATTTTACGTTGAACGTTTTTATAATTTGTGATTATCAAAATGTAAAGATGTAAAAAAATATTATTAATGTTTTTTAAGGCAATATGATTTTATTCACAATCTCCCCATTTTTTTGATGACTACAAAATTTAAACTCATTAAATGTAAAAATTATTGAAGGGAGACGCGCGGCGTCAGAGTAGTGATTTTATGTCATTTCTCCCACTTTTTGTAGAATCAAAAAGCATCGTCGAGGATTGCTAGTAAAATTCGACGAATAAATGCTGCCCCCTTAGATGGGTGCCTCCCCCTCGATCGAAGGGCACCAAGGAATCGAGCTATGGGGGGGGGGGGGTCTTGGCTACAAAATGGGTTAGAACAATACAAATATTTCTAACATGCAGCAAGGAAGAAAAATATAACATACAACCAACAATAATCATTCATTAAGATTAAAATAATGTGTAAAACACACTCATGCATACATAAGAAAATAACATGCTAACATACATGAAATTTAAACAACAAAAAGTCCTATAACTAGTATAGTTCCCTCTCCCTCTATAAGGACTATCTTGCACAATGGTATATATCAATTATTTGAAAGACTAAACATAGAGTATTGTTTATTTAGGGGAGGATGGTGGATTTGGAGGGATGATGATTGTGGTTTGTGCAAGCATATGTTCAATATATGAAAACATATATTGAAGTTCATCTCTTAATCCAAATATAAGAGTACGATTGTGAATGCAACACAAGCATGAATCTTCATGGTGCCATCAGAATGATTCCACGGAATTGGAATGACCAACAATTGGTGGTGAAGGTGATGGAGTATCAAATTGGACATCAAGTGGGGTAATTAGGGAAAGGGTGAGAGTGATGTCCATTGATGCATTTTCATAAGTTGGAGGTGGTGGAGAAACTCTTGGAGGTGGTGATGTTGGTGGGTTCAAGTAACCATTGGGTGAAAGTGATGTTGATGAGGTTGGTGATTTGGGTATGTAGTCAATTGAGGATGAAGAAGTGTCTTTGGTTGATGGTGTTTTGGAGGGTGCATTAGGAGCACTAGGTGATAAAATTGGAAGTTTGGGTGATGGAGTTTTTGTGTCATCTTGGGTTAAATCCACAAACAATTGTTTGGGTGGAATGATGTTGATTTTTGGTCTCTTGACTATAAAACAAATGCATGTTTTCCACCCCAAAACTTATAAAACAAAACCATGTAAAACGTGGGGCTATAAACTTACCTTGAGTTACTGATAATCCAAATATCACAGATAATGCGTCACACAAATGATCGGATGCAAACTAAATTAATATAGGCCGTATAAGTACTAATCACATTGATTAACTAATATCATATACAAGTCTATGTAGCTACATCACCATCTATTTGCAATTTAAAAGTCGTTGTTATAAAGTGAAAACGTTTATAATTATCGTTTTGGTAAAACTAGCATAACTTTCCCTTTTAATAAAACCCGATTTCCTCAATTTCTTATGTACACGTCTTCGTATTGGGATGATATATAAAAATATTACATTTTTATATTTTATAACATTATGATGAATAGAACTTTTACTGTTCAGGACGTTTTATAAATTTACTTTTATAAATTTTATTGTCGTAAAACCCTTAAATGCAATAACTTATTCGTTTTAATCCCGATTTTAGCAATTCCTTTGACCATGTCTTTGTTATCAAAATTATCATATTTTTATAAAGTGGAGTCTGCTGATGAATAGTAATTTTTACTGTTCATAGTTTATAAAATTACTTTTATAAACTCGAATTATCGTAAACGTCATATTTTATTCGTTTTAGCTCCGTTTTTAGTAATTCTTTCGAGCACGTTCTCGTAATTGAAATTTCTATTTATTTATGAAGTTTACAAAAATTAATGTTTCTGTCATGAATAGTAACTTTTTATAAAAATATTTTTATATATTTTAAGTATATAAACTTGCGTAATTCATAACTTCTTCGTTTTTAATCAAAAAATTACGTTTCTTATTGTTTTGGAATTCTGAAATTATGTATAATTTGTTAAAAATACCAAACTTTCTGTTTTATATAATTTTTATAAAAGTTATTTTCCTTTCTTGCTTCAATACCAAACTTTCTGTTTTATATAATTTTTAAAAAAACCAAACTTTTTGTTTTATATAATTTTTAAAAATACCAAACTTTCTGTTTTATAATTTTTATAAAAAAACCCCAGTTTTCCATTAGAAACCCTAATCTTCCTTTCTTGCTTCAATACTTGTAAATGGTTAACCAAGGCTTGCAAATACCTTAATATATCTTAGGAATGATGTGTGATGGCTTGTATAGGTTGAAGAAAAATTTGTATGGATTTGCTTGGAAGGGTGTTTGATGCCGTGGGCTATCAAGGAGAGAAAGGAGAGATAGTTGTGAATTTTTATCAAGGAAATGGCTTGTGTGTTTCTATCTTTAAAGGTGTAAGACTTATATGTACTAAGTGGTTACTAAAGTGTATAAAACAAAGACCAAAAGTCTTATGGTCAAGGGTGGGGGGCGTCACATTTGGTGAAATAGGGATGACTAGTGATATAAATCACTAGTCATGATAGAAGTCTTACCATCCCATGCTTGCACATTGCCTTGATTATTTTCTTGTGTCCTTATGTTCCCTAAGATGGATATGAGTTCATGGATTTAACAGATGTGCTAGCTAGATATTTTCTTGATGTAAAAATGTATAAGTATTTCTTGAAATGTAGAAAGTGTAAGTTAAATGTGAAATGTAGATACATTACTTGCAATTTGATAGTCCTTGGTTATTTCTTGTATAAAATTCGGCCAAGTGGGCTAACATATGATGATATTTAGTAAATTTTGGGTATTGGGTATAAAATTGGGTATTTGTTGAAGCGTAGAAAGGTTTTGGTGGTTCCGGGTATGCCTAAACGTATTTTATTGCGAAACGTAATAAATTTACGCAACCAATAAAAATAAATTGAACAATGTTAATAATTGTCCTCAAAATAATTACTTAACCCTTGCTTGATGTAAACATTTAATTGTTTGATGCCCGTTTACATTGAACGCTAATTTTTAGCCTACGCGATTTAACTTAACGTTTTACGATTTAAAGCAAACGCGTACAATACAAAAGATACATTGTGGATTTATTGACGATGTCAATAACCCTAAAACACGGGGTGTTATACACTAGGTTTTTGAGCTGGTGCCTAGTGAGCCATATACATCATATAATATGATTACGTGAGTCTTAAGGCCGGATAATAAATAATAAGAAATTAAATAAAATCCGTATTTAATTAACAATTTTAATTAGATCTCCCCTTTTTATGCTTTATTAACTAGTAATATAATCAAGATCTAGTTTTTATTTATTATTTATGACAAGAATGCATGGTTATTGTCATAATTTTCTAATAAAATAATAAATAAAAAATGTATACGAAACGGATGTAGCATTTTTTATGGTGTGTAACCCATAACATCAAACGAGTTGGCTCGTGATGCCACTGTTGGGATTTTACAAGCTAGTTAACCAATTAACTTCGAGTACGCAACGGATTGGATCTAGCTTGATGTTATAAATTAACACATAATAATATAAACAGTATACTAACCTTTGTTATTGATATAAAATCAATAAACGAGAGTAGATCTTGAAACCATTAGTGATTAAAATAACCACCTCTATGGTATGCTCACACTACACGTCACCCAGATACGTTAGGATGCTAGTACTTGTTTCATGATTAACAAAAACGGATGATAGTTAGTTATAGCATCTAACGGTAGAACTAATGATCGTTAAATATATTTCGTGAAACATATTATATATTTAATAAATA
>BQNB010000441.1:0-29740 GCA_026074375.1 Tanacetum coccineum | reverse complement strand
ATGGAGCTTTACTAGTTTTAGGACTCTCTATAGTTTAAAAATTTTATGTATGTTAGCATGTTATCTACTTTCCTTATGTATGCATGAGTGTGGTTCACAGACTATTTTACTTCAATGGGATAATTATTGTTGGTTGCATTACTAGTATGTCATATTTTTCCCTCTTGCTACATGTTAGAATATTTGTATTGTTCTAACTCGGTTTTGTAGCCAAGAAACCATAGCTCGATTCCTTGGTGCCCTCTAACGAGGGGGCACACATCAAGGGGGAGCATTTATTCCGTCGATTTAACTAGCAATTCTCGACGGTGTCTTTTTGATTCTACAAACAGGGGGAGAAATGACATTAAACTCACTAAATACTTGTTTAAAAATAATTTTACATTTAATGAGTTTAAATTTTGTAATCATCAAAAAGGGGAAGATTGTTAATAAAATATAATGCCTAAAACATTATTAATATTTTTCACATCTTTACGTTTTGATAATCACAAAATATAAAAACGTTCAATGTAAAATTAAACGTAAACAAGTAATTAGTAGTAAATTTTCATTTTGATAATTATATCACTTAAAGGTATGAATAAATAAATGCTTAATGCATTTTATGATCAAAGGAAATTTTTATTCAACCTCAAACTTTTATAAAATGTTGTAAATATTTTTATAAACATTACAAAACATTTTCTACAATTAAAAGAAATGTTTTATTCAAAATAAACATTTTGAAATTCAAATTTTCGGACCTAAAACGGCTAGAAAAGTTCCAAAAAATTCTCCCTACACAAAAGACAAACTGGGGAGGCCCTAGCCTAGGGCGGCCCCCTTAAATACACGGGCGGCCCCCTTAATTTTAAGGGGACCGCCCACCTATTTAAGGGGACCGCCCCTAGGTAGACGCTCCCTCAGTTTGTCCTATAAATACTGGACTTTTCCCCACTATTTTCTCACCTTTTGCACTCATTCTTTCTGTTCTAAAACAGCCCACACATCTCACTAAAATCCTTTGATTATTTAATCAGAAAGTTGTTTACCAAGTAATCCAAGCCAATTCCTCAATGCAAGAGAAAATACTTCCAATTATCAATGAAGAAGTATTACACCTCAAGTGTGTATTGCAACTGTTTGCATCCCATATCACAAATTTTAAATCAATTGTATACTTGTATTTGTGTGTAGTAGCTAAAACTTGGTGATCTGTTGGAAGTATATTTTAGATCATGGTGATCTTACTAATAGTGGTTAGATAGTAGTGATATAAGTAGTATGGGAAGTGAAGTTTGTGAAAAGAAAGTCTTGAAAGTTTGTGAGAAGTTCCATAGAAGTTTGTGAAGGTCGTGAAACAAGTTGAAATTGTGTTTGTGATAGATTGGTTCTAGCTAAGATTAGCAACTCGACAATTAACTTTGTGCTTAAATCGGTGTAATCAACGTTGTTGTACGGTTTTTTCTCGCGCCAAAAGGAGTTTGTTGACATAGTAAAGAAAACTCTCGAGTTTGGTGCTCGGGAGTGGAGTAGGGCGAATGAGGTGCTTTGGTTACCGAACACTATAAATCTCAACGTTGTGGTTTTGATTGTTCTTACTCATATTCTCTTGTCTTACTTCACTTTCTCATATCATTCAATTGAATTGTTTTAGATAAGTAGATGAATCATATGGTCAAGTGTTTGAAATCACATAAAGTCAAATCTAAAAGTTTACAAACACTTTAACACCTTAAATTTAAAAAGCGGCAAACTATTCAACCCCCCTTCTAGTTTTTCATAGTATTCAAGTATAACACCCTGTGTTTTAGAGTCATTGACGACGTCGATAAATCCGCAATGTACCTTTTGTATTGTACGCATTTGCTTGAAATCATAAATGTTAAGCTAAATCGCGTAAGCTAAAAATTAGCGTTCAATGTAAACGAGCATAAACGATTAAACGTTTGCATCAAGCAAGTATTAAATAATTATTTTGAGAATAATTATGGTCTTTGTTCATTGTATTTTTATTAGTTGCGTAAATTGACTACGTTTCGCGATAAATTGCGTTTAGGCATTCCCGGAACCACAAAAATAATTCTACGCTTCAACAAATACCCATGTTATTATCCAATACCTAAAGTCTTATTAAATTCTACCCAAATGAATTATCTAGCAAACATTCACCCTAAATATCATGGGATAATCTACACAAAGTGAGACATGAAAACATAAGTCTTAAATGAGCATGGAAGAGTTAGTAATGCATAGTAACTTTGACCAAAGTCCGTTGCTGATGCTTTGAGTAGGAAAGAACGAGAACCATCATTAAGAGTTCGAGCCTTAGTCATGACTATTAGCTTGGATCTTCCCAAACAGATCTTAAATGCTCAGACTAAAGCGCGAAAACCAGAGAACATTAAAAGTGAAGACGTTGGGGATATGTTGATCGAAAAACGCTAAATTTTCAGAAGTAATTAGAGATCAAACGTTGGAAACCCCAAGTGCGGATGGAACCACCCTGTGCCTCAATGGCAGAGCTGGTTTACCTTGTTATGGCATTTTGGACTGTGATCATGCACGAGTCCCATCAAATCAAAATACTCTACATTCCATCTGTTGCGACTAAATGTACCAAGACATGAAAAAGTAATTGGTGGCCCAACAATGAAGGCCGACATACCACTTAGTTAGCAAGTGAGTTTGACCTGTGCTAAGGTTCAAGGCCGAACATCAATAGGCCATCAGGAATTTTTTGTACAAACCCAAAGATACCGGAATGGAAATGGACAAACATCACTATGGATTTTTTCATGAAGCTTCCTAGACGTCTCAAGGCTATGACACAATTTGGGTGATCGTTGACCGGCTCACTAAGTCTGCGATCTTCACACCAATGAGAGAGACTGATCCTTTGGACAAACTTGCAAGAATGTACCTGAAGGAGGTGGTCACTGAAATGGTATTACCTGTCTCTATCATTTTATGATCGCGACCCGAGATTAGCATTCAAATTTCGGTGGTCACTTCAGAATGCTTTGTTACTAATTTGGATATGAGAACCGCGTACCAGTCCACAAACAGACGGCAAAGCGAGAGGACCAATCAAACTCTCGTACGATGATATGCTGTTGCATGTGCAATTGACTTTGGAAAGTTGTTGGGTTAACACATTTCAGTTAGTCGAGTTTTCATACAACAATAGCTATCACGCTAGCATCAAGGCCGCACCATTCGAAGCACTTTATGGTCCGAAAGTGTCATTCACCTGTATGTTGGACTGAAGATGGAGAAGCTCAAATACTTGGTCCCAAACTAAATTCAAGAGACCACATGAGAAATCATCAAGATCAAGCCAAGGATGGCAAGCTGCTCGTGAATCGACAGAAAGAGTTACGCTGACTGAAAGCGTAAACCATTGGATTTCTAAGTCGGGGATAAAGTTATGCTTAAAGTTTCACCTTGGAAAGGGGTCGTACGTTTTGGCAAACGGGGGAAGTTAAACCCTAGATATGTTGGACCTTTCAAGGTGTAGAAAAAGTTGGGAGGTTGCCTACAAGCTCGAACTTCTGAAGAGCTGAGAAAGTTCATAATACATTCTCATGTGTCCAACTGAAAAAGTTCATGCCGACAACCTTTAGCCGTTCCGTTGGATGGACTTCATCTTGATGTCAAGCTAACATATTGTTAAAGGAAACCATTAGAAATAGTGGGCCGTGAAGTTAAAAACGTTGAAGCGATGTCTGATCCCATTTTAGTCAAAGTTCGATGAACTCAAGAAAGGGTCCTGAGTCACGTGGGAACGTGAAGACCAATTTCAAGAAGAAATACCACACCTCTTCACCAAGACCAGACCTCGTCAAGTGCGCATTCGTGAGCCTTACGGACAAGGCTCGTTTACGGGGGAAGTCCTATAGCACCCTGTGTTTAAGAGTCATTGGCGACGCGAAAATCCACAATGTACCTTGTATTGTACGCATTTGCTTGTAAATCATAAATGTTAAGCTAAATCGCGTAAGTTAAAAATTAGCTATTAATGGAAACTGTCATCAAAAACGATAAATGTTTTGCATGCAAGCAAGTTTACTAAATATATTTTGAGAAAATTATGGCCTTTGTTCATATGTAATTATTTATTTGTTGCTAAATTGACCTAGACGTTATCGCGATAAATTTCGTTTAGGCATTCCCGAACCACAAAAATAATTCAACGCTTCAACAAATACCCAGAGGTATTAACCAATCCTAAAGTCTGTATTAAATCTACCAACTGAATTATCTATCAAAACATTCATCCTAAAAATCATGGGATAATCTACACAAAGTGAGACATGAAAACATAAGTCTTAAATGAGCATGGAAGAGTTAGTAATGCATAGTAACTTTGACCATATTTCACTCCCCTTTGTCCCCCTTGACCACGGCACAAGACCAACCCCCCCTTTGAATTCTTGGTCAAACTAAGCTCTTAGCATCTCATTCCCTTCCTATAAATACATACACATACATATGAGATTTTTACATACTCTTTACTTAACAAAAATCATCTTATTTCTCTCTTTTGCTCCCCAAAACCCACGGCTCAACCCTCCCCCTCTAAGCTATCCATACAAAATTTTATTCAACCTATACCCTTCTATACACATCCATTATAAGACATTCTAAGATATTTCCAAGCATTGGCTAAGCATTTTCAAGTAATAATCAAGAAAAGGAAGACTAGGGTTTTATTAAGTAAACAAGGGTTTTCTTAAGTGCAAGCTTGGATTTTAAGGCTAAACACGGGTTTAGCATTTGTTTCTCATCATCATCATACATCATAAGGTCTACTTTAAACCTTTATGCTTTTAGTTTATGAGTTTTTACGTATATGATGTGCTATATAGTGAAATCACCAATAGAATACTTTTTGAACATGTAAATATAATTTTACTTGTGATATGGTTTTTGAACACTTTCCTCACATGTTATGATGTTGGTAATATCATGAAATAAAGGATATATAAGTCTTGTACATCTCAATTTAAGCATAAAAAGTTCATATATAAACTTGTAATTAAAAGTTAATTAAGAAAGTTTATGTAAAGTTAATAACTTGTGATCTTGATGATCTTGGACAAATATGAACTTATGGACATCATTATATGTATAACATATGATATATATAATTATAAAAAGACTTGTGGTAAATTGAGAGGTTGAAAAGGTATATAAACATTTATATAAATAAATTATATAAAAGATCATATAGGGTCAGTAGGTTTTCGAATTTCAAACAGGGGATTTTATATTTTTATAAGATAATAAAATTCACGACGATTCCGAAAAGGTAAGAAACTTGTTAAACGGATTAATAACGAAAAAGTTACGTTAAAAACAGTTATAACGTTAAATTAAAACAGTTATAAAATAATTTTTAATAAAATTTATAACAAACAGCAAGTTGATATTTTTAAAACAAATAATACATATTTTTTAGGATTCAAAATGATAAGAATCCGAATTTTTCAATTAATAAAGAATGAGTTACGAATTTCGCGAGTTTACGACAATTGATACTTTTTATAAAACTATTTTTTAATAAATTACTATTCATGACAGAAAGTTACATTTTTGTAAACCTCACAAAATTATAGAACTTTCAATAAAACGAGAACGACCACAAAGAATTCGTAAAAAACGGAAGCAATAACGAATAAAATACGACATTGTACGGTTTTACGACAACAAAATATCCATTTACATAAAAGTCAACCAGTCCTATGTGAACAGTAAAAGTTACTGCTCACACAGAGGGTCCAAAATATTGAAATGTCAAGTTATAAACCGTCCTAATACGAAAAGATGGGCATCAGAAAAACCTTAAAATCGGGTTAAAACGTAAAGTTATCTAGTTTTACTAGAAAGATAATAATAAACGTTATCACTTATTAAACGTAATTTTAATCAAAACCATAAGTTGGTGCTTGAACTATATAAAATTTATGTGTTATCATAGTACTAAATTAACTAGGGAGTTACATAATAAGGCCACTTCGGATGGCGTATCGATGAGTTGTTGGATTTTACGATTTTAAAGAGCTCCTGATACTCCCTCGAACGTCATGTCATGACACTTAAATTATGAAAGCCCGAACCGATAGTAACGATGTAACAACTATAAGATTATATCAAGTACTTAGATAACTTATACGGCTCTAATGATAAATTAGGTTGCATTCGATCGTTTACGTGAAGCTTTATCTGCGTATTTTGGATTATCAGAACTACAAGGTGAGTTCCGTATTCCCCCATTTTGTACATTTCATGATTATAATAACTTATGGGGTGTAAACATGCTGTTTTTTATTAAATTGGACGCAAGTAACGGATTACAGATGTTTGCCTAAGTTAGCGATAACCCAAGTTAACCCATTTATACATGAACTTTCAGATTGCATAATGTAGTTGGAATTAACATTATGTGAGACGCGATGTTATTAATAGATCTATTCTGGAACGACCTCCCCGTTCGGGGTGCTAGCTATCCCGGGACGAACGTTTAGCAAGTTCGAATTTTAGAAGTGTTTCGGTTAAACAACATTCGTCCTGAGTAGCAATATTTGCGAACAAGACTGTCGAGCTGTCAGTGTCAAGAGCTAGTGTAAATGTAATCTAGTTTTGTGATCCTGCATGTGTTGCATTAATCCAATGGGAAAAGTCTTTGCGGTCCTGCAATTATGATTTATCAAAATCCAATGAATTCAACCAACATTATTGTTGACTTTTTAAGCAATGTTTGTCAGGGTGAAGAAAACTCTCGAGTTTGGTGCTCGGGAAGTGGAGTAGGGCGAAGAGGTGCTTCGTTACTGAACCACTATAAATCCTCGCATTGTGGTTTGATTGTTCTTATTCTTATCTCTTGTCTTACATCACTTTCTCATATCATTCTATTGATTGCTTAGATAAGTATATTGATCATATTGAGCAAGTGTTGAAATCACATAAAGTCGAATCTAAAAGTTTACAAACACTTTAACACCTTAAATTTAAAAAGCGGCAAACTATTCAACCCCCTTCTAGTTTTCCACAGTATTCAATCTTTAGGTATATATATAAGAATGATCATTAAGAAAACAATGCGTTTAGTTAAGTACTCAAAGTGACTTTAACTTGTTTGATCCAAAGGGAGTAGACCCATATATAATTAGTTAAGTCTTAAGTAAATTTTAAACTCATTTATCCTTGTGGTTTGGCGAAACTGCATGTTTTGTTTGTAGGCGGCGTCAGTGTGGGGAAACTAACCTTGAATCAGATTTCATCCTTGGCAAACTAAAATGACTGAAATACCCCTATGTTCCTCTTTTTGATTTTATCATTTAATTTTTAAAACTAAAACTCTCTTTTAATAGATTCAATAATAAAATCTAAACTCCTTGTTAATTATATTTAACCCGTAGTTTTTACAACCTAAATTATTCACCATCATCATCTTCAACCCATCACCCACAACCACCCTCCTCATTATCTTTAGCAAAAAACCCATTTCATTGCCATCTTTAAAATCAACAACAATGACTTCATATAAATAAAAATGAAATTCAAGCCTAAAACCTTAAGATTTATACAAACCAAACCATAGATTCGCCACTCGTCGCTGTTGTTCTCCTCTTTAGCTTGCCGCCGCTGTTCTCTGCTCCGGCTTGTCGCCTCTGTCTGTCGCCCGTCTCTTTTAAAATCCCACAAGAAAGATTATGTTTGATAGATCTTAATTATCAAACACACTTCTTGATTTGGATCAATCTATTGATGTTAATTGTGTTTTTAGAATATGTGTTTCTATATATGTCAATCTTATTTGTGTTTTTAGATCCAGTTAAAGATTTTAATTGGGGGTCACGTTTTAATTGTGGTTTTTGAAAATGTGTTTGTATACCATAATCACTTTGAAAAATGCATTTAACGATGTTCTTAATTTGAGTGTTGTGTTTATTTAGTAAAATGTGAAACGATGTTAACCTATTGATCATTTTTAAGATGTTGTAAGATTTACAAATATCAAAGAACATGTGTTTTTATATATAATACAATTTTTTATTTATGTTAGTTTGGAATAAAAAAAGATGATTAAAACAATTAGAGTTAATAGTAGATATTGTATGGATCTGATGTAATTCTAGATAGGGAAATTAGGTTGTGGTGCTTTATTTGGTTAATATTAGGTTGAAGTGAATAGGTGTAATGTTGAAGATGATGATGGTGGTGGTTATGGATGATAATGGGTTGAGGAAGATGATGATTAAGATAGGTTGTTGTTGATGATAATGATGATAAATATGTTAGGTTTTATAAATGTATTTTTTTTAAAGAATTTAAAGGAAAAAATAAAAAATAAAAAATAAAAAAGGGAACAAAGGGCTATATTGGTCATTTAATTTGACCAACGATGAAAATTAGAGTCGAGGTTTCCTCAAAAGGATGCCCCCGCACTTTTTAAATCACGCGGACCGAACGTGCAAATTGAAAAAAAGGACGATTTATGCAATTAACTCAATGAATACTATAAAATGTTTAAAAGATTTGTAGGTTGTTGTTTTATAGAACGAGAAATGGATTTGGCAATCTCTTTAAGTATAAATCTATTAGCATATCATAATACATCTTATATTCCATGTATGAACATGTGTTGAAAGACCCAACGTGCCAACCACTATTTTTGTGCGTTTTGATTTAAGCTATCGCTGGTGATTTTAAGTGGCTCATAATATATATTTATCATCATTAAAACATAAAGATATATATATCATATTATTATATATATATATATATATATATATATATATATTATATATATATATATATATATATAATATATATATATATATATATATATATATACCAGTATTTGCACCAATACTATTCAATAGAGATATTAACATATAATGATATCTTAATTTAATACATAGGTATTAATTAGAAAAGTAATGCATGTTACTTAAATTTGTGTAAAAACATGAATGAAGTTAGTGCAAAACACTTTAGAGATCGGGTATTTGGAGTATTCCTCAAATGATGGTAGGATTTGTGGGGTACTTTGTGGGCATGTATTTCCTACCTCATTATTCATCATACCTAGACTACTTATAGGCTCATCATATGCATTGATAGAACCTAAAATGACATACACCTAGGTATCTTAACTCTAACCATCTCACTTTCTAAATCATCCTCATATGTTTTCTTAGGCTGTAACTTAGGTAACTCAATCATGTCATCCAACTTATGTGTTATTGCTAGGGAGCTCTTCTCAAAAGTTTGGTGCATTTGGTCACTTTTCTAAGGGTCTCCTCATAGCGAGCTTTTTTCCAAAGTTGATAAGGTCTCAAAGGAGGTTCATTGGTCTCACTATTTGGCCTAAAAGGGGAGCCTTTCTTTAAGGTTTTAGCTAACCATCTTAATTTATCTAAATTATAATAACTATAACTATACATTTTAAATGACAACTTTATTTACAAAATAAACAAGAGGTTTTTTATGAACAAAGGAAACGAAGAAAAGATAGACATCGAGAAAGGTAACCTAAAAAGAAAAAGAAATCTCACTTGATAGGAATCTAGTGAGTAGACCTAAGCTAGATAGAATTCGAGACCAAGACTATTTCCCGGCAGCTGTGCCAAAAACTTAATGCGGTGGGTTGCAATGCAGAAGTTTTATAACCCTCCTAGGCAGAGTACCTAATCGTTGTAGTGTAGTATAGGCAAGACTCGGGGGGTTATTATCTTTCTCTAGGGGAATAGTTTGGGTAGGCTCGAATTGTATGTTTACAAAGGTCCAAAGATTAAAGGAAGATTATTTTTGTATTTTTATATTTTTTAGAAAGCATGTAAAATCTCGGGTTTGAAGAGAGGGTTGATTAAACTACTATATCAAACTACTCCTAATTATATTCTAAATATGCAAAAAAGTAAATTGATGGTAAAACTCATATGGTTAAACAAACGTGTTTACCTAATCATGCACTACTCCCTAGTTGTTTTCTCTGATTTTATTGTCTGTCACCCTTGTTAGTGTAATGTGTAAGTATTCTCTAATTCAGCAGCGGGTTGGTCAAGTCCGCTATCAACATGACAACCTAGACGGTGGTTACCTGCAGACAAGATGATCTAGATATGAAGATCTAATCACAGGTATCCTTAATTCGGAATCCGCTATCAACATGACAATTACGGTGGTTACCTGCAGACACCGCTCACGTCTAATAGTAAATTTACACGCAATAAATACTTAATTCGGAATCCACCCCAAGATGATCTAGATATGAAGATCTAATCACAAGTATCCTCTAACCTAATCTCGTTTCCCTAAACGTCTATGCTATGATATGAAGATCGAATAACTAGTTTTTTAAAGCTTAACACGCACACAACTAACAAGAAACAATAATAAAAGAGATTAATAACTAAGTTTTATGCAATCATAAGTAAACACATATAAATTTAGCCAATCATGTTAATTGAAAGCGAAGAACGATTAATCAAACAACATATAGATATTTTGAATGATTAAAAGGGTAAAGGAAAATCACTTCAATTGAACATGGAGTAACAATGAGTACAAAAGGGTTATAAAACCCTAAAAATCAACCTAAGTATCAGCTACAAAGTTCTCTTAAGTTTCCTCTCATTTTTCCACCACATAATACGAAAAATAAGGTTTGTGTATATAGAAAATCGATCCCAACGGCGTCACTAGGTTTTCCTAACTTCGCCAGCCCGTCGAATCTTCTAAAGGGTTCTTCATGTCGGCTATTGTGACGCCGTTACACTTTGGGTTGACGCCAATGCCATGCAATCCTGACGGCGTCAAGAGTAATTTCGGACGCCGGCTCTACCGTTTAAGAAGTCACAACTATAATTAAAAATTCCACTTGTTGGGCACTTTTGGTGAAGGCGTCAGAATGGAAGTCGCAAGCTTAAAGTGTTGTGTTTTTGTTCAGTTTCTCCCTGAATTGAGCCCAAGTCACGTGTTTTTCCTCTAAATGCTTCCCAAATTCTAAAACATCAAAAATAAATGATTACGTACAATATTTGGGTATATTTACATGATTTTGGAGGTTAAATGGCCCCGAAAAAGTGTATAAAATAACATCTTATCAGTAGGTTGTTTGACTTTGTTTCTTAATGAGTTTAGACTTCGTTTCTAGTTACTGTATAAAAGTGTAACACCGTGTGCTAATGATATATATAGTGGGAGGTAAGGAAGAATGACTTATTGGCTGAGATGGCAATTCGCAGCTCCAAGCTGAAATAGGTTAGAGAAAGGATATTTTTCTTGGGCCCGTTGTGTGAAACTGATTTGGGTAGAACATGGCCGTGAAATAAGTATTTGGGTCACTAGGAGATCAAATCAGTCACGATGAACAAGAAAGTATGAAAGTGTTATGAGGTTAATATATCCATGCCTATTACTTTCCAAAAATATCGATAAAGTACGAAGGGACATAGCCATAAACTTGGGTACTGAATTAGATTATGTGAGTTAGGTACTTCAATGTCTTGTTGGGGACCTCTATGTATGGTGAAACAAACTCTCATATTGTTAGTTTGCACAAGTGGGAGTCTGAAAGGATAATGTGCAACCAAACAACAATCTTTCATAACTGGCATTCACATAAATGCCGAAGGATCACACCGGTGCACAATAAACAAAACACGTAAGAAGAAATAAGAAACGAGTTATGAAATGGAAATAAAGAGGAAATGAAAATATAAAAGTTTTTCATTTTGGATGAAACTATTGTAAGAATTTTCATTCAAGGGATTAAACAGTAATTACCCAAAGTATAATATAATCTGGGATAAATATTAATGGGTACTTAATGACAAAACATAAAAGTTGAATCCTTAACCCTTTAGGGTTAGTCGACCGAATACCCTAAGGGGGTGTTTGTGTCTTTCTCAAACTTTTTTACTTGGTAAACAAGTTTAGGGGTTTTCCTAATGGTTTTAGGACTTTCATTGGTACCCTATAAATATCAAGAAACCCTATACATAATTATATACTCCTCCTAATACCCTAAAACCAAAATACCTCTCTTCTCCATTATGTTCAGTCGAACTTAGGGTTTCTCCAAACCCTAAGTTGACATATCGACTTCTAGCTGATTACCCGAGGTTCATACTCGCCTAACTCGCATAGGTTCGTAGCCCTAGTTATACCTATCCAATATCAGTGGATACCTGATGCCACCCAAGGTGATGGATCATCCCATATAAACCTAATGGGTCGATCGACTAAAGAAAATAAGAAGAAGAAGAAGACGATTCCAAGAACAAGTAGGTAATTCTTTGACAACCTTTATACGTGTTAGGTCTAGGTTACATCCCTAATTAGGAGATCTTGATAAATTAAGGTTCTACTTGCATGACATTTACTTTTTTATTTTCCGTTGTGCTTGTTTTATACGCTATGTGGGTGACCACCGAAACCCTACACATCCTTTGCGATAAACCCACGAGTCATAGCCACATCAATTAACTTTAGAACTTGGAACCAAAATTTATCATATATGTTTAGGGGGTTGCTATTTTACTGTTAATTAGACTAAAATACACGTTGTGATATGTGTGTTTTCTGTTTATGTTGTGTGTTTTCTAGAAGGCAGAAATTGCAACCGTCTTTTACAGCCTCAACGATAGCTCGATGAGTCAAATCCAAATCAGGCAGCTTTAGAACTTGGAACCTAAATTAACCATATATGTTCAGGGGTTGCTAAAATGGCGGTGAATGATTTGATTTTTCCATTAGTTGGAATAAAAATACGTTTTGTGATTTGTGTGTTTTCTGTCTATTTTATTATTCTTTAAAATGCTACTGCTAACTTATTTAAATGTAGATTTTTGGTTGTTCCGGTGTTGGCTAGGTTCGGTTTTCATAATGATGCTTTGGCTATGGTGATTTGGTTATTTGGGGAGTTGTGATTTTGGCTATGAAAAAATCAGATGCCAGAAATTACAACCGTCTTTTACAGCCTCTGCAATAAACGAATAGGTCATAACCAAATCAATCATCGTTAGAACTTGGAACCTAAATTAACCATAGATGTTTAGGGGTTGCTAAAATGATGGTGAATGGTTTGATTTTGCTGTTAATTGGATTAAAATACGTGTTAGGAATACGAAAAGTATCGGTCACTTCCAATATAGCTAGTCATAACTCGTAGATTAATCATATGTAATGTTAGTAAGCTAACCGGGCCAAAGACACATGGAAAGCCCATGGCCGGTCATAGCTAGAAGTATAAAATCCCTCTCCACACATGGGGAGGGTGTTGGTTGTTCATTTTATCACATAGTAATCTAATTGTTCTTTCTTTGTTTTTCTCTCTCTAAGTGTTCATCGACCACCTCTTTCTCTCTCTAAAACCCTTAATGAATCCCATACTTTATGTGTTAAGATATTCTACAACTAGTATCAAGAGCCATGGGGTGTTTGTGAAGGTTTTATGTGCGTTTGTTACCTTTGTTTTAGGCGTGTTCTTGGTTCGAACCTTCCAAAAGTTTTTCATCTTTTGAGGGTTTAAAAACCATAAAGCTTTAAGACTTCTTCTTTAGTTATCTTAGTTTAGGCTAGAAGTACAAGAAAATCTTTAAAAAACCATCAAAAAACTTTATATTTTTGAGTCTTTTTGGTTAGAAAAAGGGTTTTGTACTAAGAATCTTGATTTCAATTTTTTCATGTCAAAAACGTTAAAGTTTGTGTTTTAAGGTTCTGATAGTCTTAGATAGGTAAGAAGTACAAGAAAAATCAGGTAAAAACGTCAAAAAGCGAGTCTTTTTAAGATTTTTGATTTTTGAGTTTCAAAGTGTATAGGGCGAATTATACGTAAGGGCGAATTATACGTGTTTTTGTTAAGGTGATTTATTCGTGTTTTTCTTCAGGCGAATTATACGTGTTTTTGTTAAGGCGAATTATATGTGTTTTTATTCAGGCGAATTATACGTGTTTTTCTTCAGGCGATTTATACGTGTGTTTTCTTCTAAAGGTGATTTATACATTATTTTCAAAGGCGATTTATACGTAAATTCAAAGGGCGATTTATACATTAATTCCCAAAGGCGATTTATGCGTTCTTTTCTTCAGGCGATTTATGCGTTCTTTTCTTCAGGCGATTTATACATCATTAACTTGAGGTGATTTATACGCTTTACTTGGGAGAACTATACACTTTCATTTGGTGAATTATACGGTTGTTCTTTGATTTGTAAAATCCTATGAAAACTTGATTTCCTGGTTTTATCAAGAATTGTAAAATCCTGTGTATTCCAAAGACTCAAATACATCAAACAAACCTCACTTTAACACAACAACCTCCAATCACTGTACGATCATTTTTTATCTTGTCACATTAAAATGGATTC
The DNA here is from genome assembly GCA_026074375.1 of Tanacetum coccineum. NCBI lineage: Eukaryota > Viridiplantae > Streptophyta > Magnoliopsida > Asterales > Asteraceae > Tanacetum > Tanacetum coccineum. Next base: position 15,374 of record BQNB010000441.1, on the reverse strand, counting down.
AATTATTCCACTTGGATAAAAGAATACTCTTGCTGAGTACATGATACTCTCTGGTGCTGACAATCATCCACCAATGTTGGACAAGGACTTGTATGATTCGTGGAAAAGTAGAATGGAATTATACATGCAAAACAGAGAGCACAAAATAATGATACTTGAATCAATTGAACACGGTCCACTCATTTGGCCTACTATTGAAGAGAATGGGGTGACCAGAACAAAGAAATATACTAAATTGTCTGCTGTTGAGAAAATTCAAGCTGATTGTGATACGAAGGCAACCAATATCATTCTTCAAGGTCAACCAGCTGATATCTATTCACTTGTTAATCATCATAGAGTTTCCAAGGATTTATGGAAGAGAGTTCAATTACTGATGCAAGGTACCTCTTTAACTAAGCAGGAAAGAGAGTATAAACTGTATGATGCATTTGATAAGTTTACTCACATCAAGGGGGAATCACTTCATAAGTATTACTTGAGATTCACTCAACTGATTAATGACATGAACATTTACAACATGAAAATGGAGCAATTTTAAGTTAATCCCAACTTCTTAAACAGTCTTCCACCTGAATGAAGTAACTTTGTGACTGATGTCAAACTTGTAAAAGATTTGCATACTACCAACTTTGATCAGCTTCATGCATATCTTGAACAACACAAACTCCATGCAAATGAAGTCCGTCTTCTGCATGAACGCAATCAAGATCCACTTGCATTTGTTGCAAATCTACAGATGACACCACCTCACTTCAACACTTATCAGTCTTCATATAATAATCCTCAGCTTCAACAACAGTTTCCACAATCTCAATATGGATCAATTCATCCCACTCAACATTACTCATCTACTTATCTATCACAACCTCAATTCAATCATTCATCTGTTCCACCATCATATCCATATCAGTCTCAAATGAATCGTCAAACCTCATATGTTCCACAAATTGCTTATCAATCACCTCAAGTTTCTACATAACCAATGATTGAGTCACCTCTTGTGGACTCAGGTTTTGATGTTCGTGTATTCTCTCTAGGAGATGATCTAATTGCTTATCTCAACATGGCAATGGCTTTTCTAACAGCTGTAGCTTCCTCAAGGTTCCCCTTCACCAATAATCAACTTAGAACTTCCTCAAATCCAACAAACCAAGCCACTATTCAAGATGGCAGGGTCATAGTGTAACAAGTTTAGAGGAGACAAGGGAAAAGTTATTCTGGTACTAGTTATAAGAGTAATGCTACTAGTTTTAGGGGAACAATGCAAATGGCCAGGCAAGGGTTGTTAAATGCTACAACTGTCAAGGTAAAGGACATATGGCTAGGCAATGAACTTAGTCTAAGCGACCAAGGAATGCAGCATGGTATAAGGATAAAGCAATGTTAGCTGAAGCTCAAGAAGCTGGACAAATTTTGGATGAAGAGCAACTCGTATTTCTTGCAGATCTAGGGGTTCCAGACGGTCAAGCTGTTCAGACAATCATTCCAAACAATGATGCTTTTCAGACTAAGGATCTTGATACTTATGATTCTAACTGTGATGATATCTCGAATGCAAAAGCGGTTCTCATGGCCAATATTTCCAACTATGGTTCTGACGTTATCTCAGAGGTGCCCCATTCTGAAACTTATCTTAATGATATAGAAAATCAAAGTGTGCATGCAATGCAGGATTTTGAACAATTACCAGTTGTGGATTTTACAGACAATGAGATACATAGTGATAGCAATATCATTCTGTATTCTTAATATTTGCAAGAAACACAACTGACAACTATTCATGATACTACTTTGCAGGCACAACAAGATTCAATGATCTTATCTGTGATTGAACAAATGTCAAAACAAATGATTAATCATGTAAATAATTAGGAAAAGGCTAATAAGGAACAGAATCATGAATCAGTAACCGCTGAGCTAGAGAGATATAAAAAACGAGTCAAAAACTTTTGAACAACATCTTAATATTGATTTAAGCAGGTCATGAAAAAATGATTGATTCTCAAATGGACGATATGATTAAAGAGAAGCTTGCACTAAAAGAACAAGTTGACTCACTTGAGCAAAATATTTCTAAACAAATCAAAGAAAAGGAATGTTTATTGCAAACATTCACTGTTTTCAAAAATGAATCCAAAGAAAAACAAAATAAATATATGGAAAATGAAATTGATTTGGAAAAGAAGATAAAGGAACTTGATAACATTATTTTTAATATGGGTCAATCTGCTCCTACAATGCACATGTTAACTAAGCCACAAGCTTTATATGATAATATTCACAAACAAGCTCTAGGTTATCAAAATCCGTTTTATCTTAAGAAAGCTCAGTGGATTAAACCAACCTTGTATGATGGTATTGTTATTTCTGCTAAACATGTTGCTATGCCTGTGATTGATGATGAAGAGACATTGATTTTGGAAGAAGAGAGTCGATAAGAATGTCTGAAAAAGAAAAGGATCCATAGGCTATTAAACAAAACATTTCTCATAAACCTATTGATTATGAAAAATTAAATAGACTATCTAAAGATTTTAGTAAACGTTTTACTCCACAACAAGAATTGGCGGCTAAACAAATTTTTTGGTTTCGTATATCCAATCCTACCATTGAATCTTCTATTAAACCACCTGTCAAAGTGGAAGTTCCTAGTGAACTACCTAAGGTGAGTTTGGTGAATGCAAGCCTTAAAAAGCTTAAATTCCACCTCACCTAGTTTGACTCTGTGGTGAAGAAGAGGACAACACCTGATGCTCGTATAGAAGGTGAATGGGGGTTTGAACATACTGAAGCTATTTTTAACAATGATATTATTCCATTTCTAAAAATTTTAAAAGACATCTTTAATGTGTTTGATAAAGATCTTCTAAATGAAATAATAGAAGTACAGACAGTTTTTGACCAAATGGAAGCTGTTGTTCAACAGTCTTCAGTTGACAAACAATGTTTGAAAATTGCTAAGAAAGAACTACTTTTGGAAAATGATGGACTCTTACAACAAATCATGTCTCAAGATGTTCTTCTAACTGTGATGAATTCTATGTCTTTGAATGGTGAATATGTGAATATGGAAATGCAAAGAAATGGATCTTGTGATAAGTGTTTCAATCTTGATGCTGAACTTTCGAAATCATAACATGCATATAATGAACTTTTGAAAACTTACTCACAACTTGAAAAATATTGTATTTCTCTTGAATTGTCAATTCAACTCAATCAAGAAATTTTTCAAAAAGATGGATCTTGTGATAATCAAAATGCTTTTGAAATTCCCGAATATTGTGAAAATAATGATTTGAAAGCTTAGCTACAAGACAAAGACACTACCATTTGTAAGTTAAAGGAAATTATAAAATCAATGAGAGGAAATAGTGTGGCAAAATTGCTTTTGGAAAATGAGCATCTTTGTAAAGAAATTAATCATGTGAAACATGTTTTTAAAGATGATCAGTTTGACTCAATCAAAAAGACACGTGTTCGTACTAAGGAACAAAGTGACTCTTTTATTGATAAACTAAACTTAAAATCTGCTGAAAATGAGGATTTAAAAGCCTATCCCCCAAATTTCAAGTTAAAGTGTTTTCTATAACATTCATAGAAAAACAAATTTACGAAAAGTAAAAGGAAAAGAAATTATTGATATTGCTGCACAAATACCATCTGCCAACACTATTGTTTCAGGCATGTTCAAGCTACACTTAGATCCTTTAGCTCCTAGGTTATTGCAAAATAGGGAAGCTCACATAGATTACCTTAAGTACACTAAGGAACAAGCTGATATTCTTTGGGGAATAGTCGAACAAGCTAAAGCAAAATAACCTTTAGATAATGCGTTAGACTTTGCCTGTAAGCATGCCCAACAAATTCAGGAGTTACTGGTATATGCTAGAGATACATGCCCTAGTGCGATTAAACTTAATGCAAAAAATGTTTGTGTCACACCCAAAAACAATGTCAAGAAAGTTAGGTTTGTTGAACCTCTCACATCCTCAAGCAATATTAAACAGGTAGAGTCATCTAAAATATCAGATTCTAACACATCTGTGTTATCTGCTATATGATTGAAGTGTTCTACTAGTAATTGCGGATCAAAGCCTACAAGCAATAAAAGGAATGACAGGATCTCGCAAACACTAAGTAGGAACATGAAGAATAAAGTAGAAGCCCATCCTAGGAAAGTTAATAAAAAGAATCGTGTTGTTGAACCTATTCATGATGTAGATGTTAAGCATTCACTGTTAAATGTGAATTCTATTTATGTTACTTGTAAGAAATCTATGTTTGATGGTGTTCATGATATGTGTCTTCTTTATTTTGTGAAAAATATGAATAGCCGTGCTAAATCTGCTAAGAAACATAAAAAACGATATTTGGAAACCTGCGGGTCATGTATTCACTGAAGTAGGACTTAAGTGGAAACCAACAGGAAAAACCTTCACTATAGTTGGTAACTCGTGCCCTTTAACTAGGATCACTTCAGCTAACGTACTGCCTCCTAAGAAAACCACTTCCCTCTCAGTTGAAACACAAAAACCAGAGCATAAAGTCTACAGCGGGAAACCAAAAAATGTTAAAAATGTAGGTTCGAGTAAAAAAGCTAAGATTGTAGAATCTAAGAAAGCAAACCACTTAGAACCCAATCATACTTGGGGATCCAATGCTACAGATATCCCATCATCTTCTTCTCTTGTCATGACAGGTTGTCCAGATTGTTCTCTGGTATCTGGACTTCGAATGTTCGAAACACATGACAGGGAACCGCTCTCAGCTCATGAACTTTGTTAGTAAGTTTCTGGGTATAGTTAGATTCAGGAACAACCATATTGTAAGGATTATAGGGTATGGTGACTATCAGCTAGGAAATGTTACTATCTCAATAGTATACTACATCAAGGGGCTTGGACATAACTTGTTTTCTATTGATTAATTTTATGATGCGGATCTTGAAGTCGCATTTCGGAAAAACACTTGCTTTATTCTTAATTTAGTAGGTGTTGATCTACTTTCTGGATCCCAAGACACAAACTTGTACACAATTTCTCTTGATGACATGCATAAAACATCTCCGATCTGTCTTCTATCTAAAGCGTTAAAGACTAAGAGCTTGTTATGGCACCGTCGGTTATCACATCTCAACTTTGGTATTCTTAACAAGCTAGCTAAAGACGGTCTTGCACGAGGCATTCTAAGACTTAAATTTTAGAAAGATCATCTGTGTTCAGCATGTGCATTAGGAAAAAGCAAGAAATCCTCCCATCAACCAAAAACCAAAGACACTAACCAAGAGAAACTATATCTTTTGCATATGGATTTATGTGGCCTGATGTGTGTGGTGAGTATTAATGGGAAAAGGTATATCTTAGTGAATGTCAACGATTACTCAAGATTTACTTGGGTAAGATTTTTGAGATCAAAAGATGAAGCTCCTAAGGCCATCATCAAGCATAAAAAATATTCAAGTTCGTTTGAATGCCACCGTCCATAATGTTTGAACAAATAATGGAATCGAATGTGTCAATCAGACACTTCGTAAATTTTATGAAAATGTTAGCATCTCGCATCAAACATCTATTGCTCGCACTCCTCAGCAGAAAGGGGTTGTCGAAAGGAAAAACCAAAATCTTGTAGAAGCTGTTCGTATAATGTTAATATTTTCTAAAGCTCTATTATTTTTATGGCCCAAAGCAATCAATACAACCTGTTACACCTAAAATCGTTCATTAATCCGTCTTCGATACAACAAAACTCCATATGAGCTTATGCAAGATAAGAAACCAGATTTATCATTCTTTTATGTCTTTGGTGCACTCTGTTATCCTACCATTGATAATGACGACATTGGTAAATTAGATGCAAAAGCTGATATTGGTATTTTCGTTAGTTACGCGCCCGCAAAGAAAGCGTTCAGAATCTACAACAAACGAACCTGGAAAATTATAGAAACAATTCATGTGACATTTGATGAGCTGACAGCTATGGTTTCTGAACAATTCAGTTCAGGACCCATGCTTCATTCTATGACTCCTGCTACATTCAGTTCAGGACTCGTTTCAAACCCTGGTTCTTAATAACCTTGTATTCCACCAAACAGAGATTATTGGGATCACTTGTTTCAACCTATGTTCGATTAATACTTCAATCCTCCATCAAATGTTATTTCTCTAGTTACTATGGGGCGTTTAACTTATACTATCGTGATCGTGACATCTTTTCGATCAACGTGGTATATTTCGCCATTTCACCTGACGAATACCGAAACGAGTATTAAAATGATCAAAAAGTTACGTCGTTCCTAAAACTAATTTTCAAATGAAGATGGTGATAAAAAGGAGGGAAACATGTGTAATTCTTTTTATTTATTAAACTAAAACCCCAAGTTGACACATGCAGCCCCTGAACTTTAAGTATAATTCAAAGTTTGTCCTTGTTGCATTATTAACCTTCAAGTTGAATCAAGTTTACACCGTTAGTCCTTAATAGTTATAAATCAACCTTTAACCCTCCAAAGTGATCCTATATTACATTTTCAGTCCCTGCAACTTCAATTAACAACCGTTAAGCACTAAACTTGGATTTTAATTACACCGTTAGTCCTTGTTTATGCTTTAATCAACCGTTAATCATTTTAAGTTGAAAGTGTGGTATCCGTTCATCGTTTTCGCTCATCAATCCTTAACAAAAGCTCAAGTTCTTCAATTTCAACAACGATTTTAACCACAATTAATTATTGTTTCATGATTTCTTCTTGATTTTGTAAAATCTCACAAAAGATTCCAATTCTTTTCTTGGTTTAAATCATAGATTTATAAAATCTCGTGATCGTTAATTGATTTCAATCCACAACAACAATCACTTTACCCACTTAAGATCCTTGTTTATCATTTCACATCATTTTTGCAATGTCGACCCAACAAGACATCAATGCTATTAAAGCACAACGACTAGCAAACACTCATGATCCATTTGGCATTAATGCAAACCACTCAGACAAAAATACCAATCCGTTTCATCACCAGATCAATCATCACATATTACCTTCATATAACATCCACAACCCCACAACCACTTTGTCCAACAACCTTCATTCAACACGAACTACATGCCACAACCAATGCAGAATCTCGAAGACAGTTTCGATCCCACAACTGCAATGAACATGACACTTGCTTTAATGGCTAAAGCATTCAAACTCAACACCATTCTAACAAACAACAACCAAAGAAGTTCATTAATTCCTCGCAATAGTCAAATTGCACAACCGGATATGAACACGAGCCAAGACATCAAAATGAAAATGGTTGATGACAATGTTAGAAATCAGATGAGACAAAATGATGTGCAGAATGATAGGAATGAGGTTGGGCAAAATGCAGTTCAGAATCTGGGTATTCAGAATGTTAAAAATATGAATGGGTTTAATGTTGTTTTAGAAATTTCAAATCAGTATGGGAATGGAAATGTTGTTACAGCACCGGCTGAGGGTAATGGTAATGGTATCAATGGTAATTCGATAAGGTATTACAACTGTCGAGGAGAGGGTCATTATGCCAGCAACTGCACAGTAAAGCCAAGGAAATGGGATGCGCTTTATCTCCAGCAACATTAAGCTGCATATTGCACAAAGGAAGATAGTAGGGAAATCCAAATACTCAAGATGAATTTGAGTCATGTGCTGCTGCTTGCATAGTCAGATTCTTCCATAGAAGAAACAAAGAGAGTAAAAGTGAATTGCACTTCAGAGGATACACTGCCAGCATAGCATCATACATCTGTAACTCTGTCTGACAAGGCTCCCATCTATGACTCAGATGGATCAACTGGAGTACCCAAAAGATGAAAAATTGTTATGATCATGATATATTCAATATGCTTACTCAGAAGTGCATATACGATCTCCAAACTGAGCTTGATCGTACAAAAGGAATAACTTGAAAATGCTTATTAAAAAGGAAAAAAATACGATGTTCTTTGGAAAAATTGGACACAAAAGTGAAGAACCGCAAATATGACAAGATTTCGTTGAAAAATCTATAAATGACATGCAACAAAAGATCGATACGGTTGCAAAACTCAGTTTGGGAGATCTCAAAGGTAAAGTAGTGATACTCAAAGTGCATCAAATATCCTTGTCTAGGTGTCTCAGACACACTAAAGATAAGAAACGTGTCATAGAATCCAGTTTTTGAATTATATGCCAAAGAAATGCTCATCTTAAAGATCACAATAACAAGAACCTGTTTGACTCTATCAAAGTGACACAAGCTCAGACCAATTCAATAATTGACTCTTTGCAAAAACAATTGTATGACACCATCTATGAAAATGCTAAGCTAAGAGCCCAGCTATCTGATAAGGTTTCTAAAACAAAAGGCACCACAAAAGGTACGAGAACGAATACTATGTTTACAATGCAATCATCTTTGGAAAACCACCTTCTTCCTTCTTTAAACCAAAACATTATTCTGTTCACCACCCCTTTCAAAATCCCTCCAGTTCTCCCCAAGTTTGATAAGATGGATTGCTTTGTCCAAACCAGTCAATTCAAAACACGCACTCTCCACACGAGAATCGAAAGTTGTGCAAACTGTTAATGTGATTGCCCCTAGATTCTTTAGGACTAATCATTCCAAGACCTCTAGGGTAGATAATGTTGTCCCTCACAAACCCATTAAAATAAGCGTTAGGATAAAACCAATCACTGTTTCACAACTAAATGTTATTCATAAGCAACAAGCTGATTCTGACTGAAACGGTTTTTCTTCTACCAGAGTAAAAAACACTGCTAAGACTAGAAGACCACATCTTAGGAGCAATTCTAATACTGATAGGGTTCCATCTAAGTCTAAGAGTAGTTGCCTCTTGAATAACATCGAGAAAATAGAAGAAACCCATAGGAAATTCCCAATTCCTACTAATCAAAAAGCACATGTCATCTGAATGAGTAATAACATTACGCTTGTCATTCGAAATGCAAATCAAAATTATTTGTGTTATGTATATGCAAAGTTATTAGTAACTGCCAATCATGATTCTGTTCTTAATTATGTGAATGAAATTAAATTCTCGTGCTGATAACTCAAAGTGCCAATGTCACAATTACAGAAAAAACAAAAGAACATATAAGGTAGGCAAATGCCAAGAAAGCGAAGGAGTTAGGGTCCAAAGGAAGTTTTGCTTCATCTAGGCCTAGCAAACCTAGAACTTGTCTTAGGTGGATTCCAACTGGAAGAATTTTTTCCATGTGTGGAAAATTAACTGCATCTATTAACACCGAGAATAAGTCTGAAAAATCTGTGTGTGACAATGCAAGTACTTCTAATCCCCCGAAACCTTCATGCAAAAGGTCTCCGATTTCTACTTCTCTTATTGGCAGGTTATCAAGACTAAGGAAACATCATACTTCTATCTATCCGATTGATGTTCTCTAATCTCCAGGTTTATGGCTTATGAACACTTCAGTGCATAACCCGAGCTTCAAATAAAAGGGGAGTGTACGCTTTAGTGCGCTTTACCTTAAAAAGAAATAGAAAATCTTCTTGTTTTTTCATTCAGTAGATATGATAGGTTCATGACTTGCATAGAGATGGAAAGTCAATTCTGAGTATCATTTGTTCGAACGAATTATTCAATGGCGAAAATCAAAGTTGTTTCAAAGTCTTTCCCCGCTGTTACTACTGCTGATGCATCCGATAAACGTCAACAACAACAAGATTCAACTTCATCAACTTCAATTCTAATAACAACTATCACTGGTGATGGAATTTTTGACTTGTAAATATTTTTTGATCTTTCTCTTTATTTTGATTTATAAATATTTTATCAGAAAAACAAAATATAAAAATATAAAACCTATAAAAGCAAAATACAAAATCAAAAAATTTCAAAAATACAAAAATAATCTTCTTTGACATGTCTCTCGACAATCAATAACATTTTTGTCGCACCTAGAAATGTTGATTAATAATTAACACCGGGTGAATAAATAAATTCGAGCAAGGAGTTTCAAATGTTTTTAAAAACATGTCATTATCACTTTTTCTCTACGACTTCTAAGTAAATGTCAGCTTAGGACTCGGTCCCTAAAGAAAGGAAAATGTTCAATTATTTACATTTATCCTAAACAACAGGAAGTTTGCATCTTCTCGGTCTTGAGCAAAGTCATATAAACATTCAAAGTTTTGAATGCTCAAGAGAAGGACTAAAGAAAATGATGGTAAATAAGATATACCTTTCACATATAATCCTGGTTTGAGTGCCATAATTTCGAAGATATTTTCAAAAATAAAATTTCAAATTCTTTCAAAATTGTGTGCTCAACAAACTCCCACTCCAAGTTTTTAATCTATTCTATAATTTAGGGGGAGTATAATAATATAATTCTTTCTGCATGCACGCTTTTCTCCAAGAACTTAGTTAGCTACATGTGAATCCAGACTTAACTTGTTTTAATTCACTAATTGTCAAAAATTGTAGAACGATAATATGCAAATTTTTGAGGGGGAGAATAGCGATTAAAATGTGATCAATACGGATTAATAACGGATACGATCTTCAATCTATAATACGTTCCCAGAATGGGTGGTGGGTGGGTGTGAGTTGGTTTGGGGGTGGTATGGTTATATATATGTGCGAAGGATGACGTACCTCGCATGTGCAAAACTCTTTCATAATATAGTGCATATGTGTAGGGGGAGCTTTTTGGTAACTCTGAAAACACTCAATGTGTCTTAAATGATTTCTCAGACACGTTGATTGATTTTTTATCAAATGGTTTTATGGATCTTCATGGCAATACACAAAGACCGACCAACTGTTATTTCTCAAGGAGTCATAAGGCGGTTAAGGTTAGGTATATTCGTTTCATGATCCAGCCAGAACCGAAGGGATCTACCCAGGAACACTCCATTAGATAGAGTAGAAGTCCTAGGTATTATTGAAAAAAGGAGTAAAGTAAGAATAAGTGAATAGTGCCGACTAAGATGGAGCTAGTGCTGAAACAAACCCAACAAGGTACTAGTCATGAAGTCTCGGTAAGCACTGAAGGAGTTGAAGAATGAAAAATAATTATAAGGATAAAGGGTGAAAAGAAAGAAGCCCTTCATACAACCCTAGGCAGAAATCGGGTCAATACATAATCTATCGGTAATTACAAAGATGATTTTGATATTGAAGACTGACATCATGGACCCAGTGATGCAATGTACAACCCTCCCTAGCCACTCAAAATCTCTTAAAAGATTCCTGTTTCATTTCTTACGGAGATCAATACGTTTCTATCGGCTTTCTCTTTCCGAGATCGCTGATATTGAAAAGGTGGCAATCTGCTCCAGCCTCCGATTATCAAATAACAAATATGCACTTATAGAGTCTAGAGCCAACGAGATCCATCAAAAATCTCATAAGGACACAAATTCCAATATACAAAATGTCGTACATCATTATACAACATTTGGTATGAAAAAGTCATATGCATTATCTTTGTGGTAATTGCCAGAACATTCAGAGTGATACTCTTTAGTATTCACAGTGATGAATGGAAATCCTTCCATAGTCAACATAAAAGAGCTCTGCGGTAGGTAACTTGTGAAATTCTAAATGAATCAAGCTTGTGTCAACTAGATATCGATTTGGTCCATATATGAATTGACGAACTCAATCATAAAGATAGTAACATCAGATTCACCATACCGTGTTGTCTACTTTGAGACGCTCCGGTAACGAGAACGGCGAGTGCCAGCTGCGAAACCCCGTCAAGGAGATTCTTTTGAATTCTAACCTGATAACAGGCAGATTTTATACTAGATTAACGAGGAACAGTGGTTGATTTGCAAACCGTTATTCGACGAAGTACAAAGACACTTTAGTCCAAGTAAGTTTATCACTAACCTATACTTTCAGTTTTCCCGATGGTAAACAGGTTCTAGGTCCATGTTCGAGTCAAGATTCAAGACATCATGTCTTAATATACAAAGATAATAAAATTATGAAATCTCAAGTACATGTTGTGCCAACATTCTTCCGCAATCTCTGATATACAAGCACTTCCTCAAAAGAACATTATCGACAAGATTGTGTTGCATTAACAAGATATATTTTACAAGTGTATCTAAGTACTACTCTTTCCAATAATGTGGTACAAGAATCATTCAAAGGAAAGTTGAGAGAGATTGTTAGCAACGTTTCAAAGACCTGACATGAGGGTGGAGACACAAGATCGCAGGCGGCATAAGATTCAAAGAAAAGATTCAGAGATCTAGTAGTCCCAAGATAGAAACAAGGGCACAAGACCACGATAATCAATATATATGTCAAAGAATATCAAGTTAAAGATCAAGATCCCAACAGGGGATCAGGGGGCGAAGCGGATGTGGGGGGGGGGGGGGGGGGGGGGGGGGTGGGGGGGCTGGTAATGGATGCGTGCTTTAGAATTCCTAAGAACACAAGGCTCTAAAACTCAAGACGTCACAAGAAGGATCCACAATTGAATGACCACCCCTTAGGGGGAGATTGTTAGCCATGTTTTTAGTAAAGTGATGGTCATTATTATTCCCAAACCTTGTATAAGTAAAGCATAGTTTACGGGAATTTATTTAAGCTAGTTGGTCTTAGGTGACGGGCTTAAGCCCATTTGTATTAAGTTTGGCCCAACATAAAGTCCAAACAAACCATCTAGCATTTTATCTCTTGTAACTATATAAATCCCTCTCCAAGTGTGGAGAGGGTATTGCTTCTCATTTTTTTCTTAACAAGTAACCATTTTTCTCTTTCATTTCTCTCTTTAGTTCTTTCTTTCTCTCTTTAAAATCTTTTCTCTTATTTTATGTTTTTGGTGATGAAATGATATCATCTAACATATGGTGACTATCAGCTGGGAAATGTTACTATCTCAATAGTATACTACGTCGAGGGGCTTGGACATAACTTGTTTTCTGTTGGTCAATTTTGCGCCGCGGATCTTGAAGTTGCATTTCGGAAAAACACTTGCTTTATTCGTAATTTAGAAGGTGTTGATCTACTTTCCGGGTCCCGAGACATAAATTTGTACACAATCTCTCTTGATGACATGCTTAAAACATCTCCGATCAGTCTTTTATCCAAAGCGTCAAAGACTAAGAACTGGTTATGGCACCGTCGGTTATCACATCTCAACTTTGGTACTCTTAACAAGCTAGCTAAAGACGGTCTTGCACGAGGCATTCCAAGACTTTAACTTCAGAAAGATCATTTGTGTTCAGCATGTTCATTAGGAAAAAGCAAAAATCCTCCCATCAACCCAAAGCTAAAGACATTAACCAAGAGAAATTATATCTTTTGCATATGGATTTATGTGGCCCAATGCGTGTGTCGAATATTCATGGGAAAAGGATATACATAGTGGTATTGTCTCTGCTTGATGACATGCTTAAAACCATCTCCGATCAAGTCTTTTATCCAAAGCGTCAAAGACTAGAACTTGGTTATGCAACCTCCGGTTATCACGATCTCAACTTTGTACTCTTAACAAGCTAGCTAAAGACGGTCTTGCACGAGGCATTCCAAGACTTTAACTTCAGAAAGATCATTTGTGTTCAGCATGTTCATTAGGAAAAAGCAAAAATCCTCCCATCAACCCAAAGCTAAAGACATTAACCAAGAGAAATTATATCTTTTTCCATTGACTAGGATGCTCCTTCATCAAGTATTCCATCAACACAAGAACAAGAACATTCTCTAATCATTTCTAAAGGTTTTGAAGAATCACTAAAAATACCAATTTTTGACTCGACTTCTTAAGGATCATCATCAAATGGACTAAGAATCGTCCAATAGCAAACGTGATCGGCGATCCTTCTCGCTCTGTCTCTATGAGAAAGTAACTCTAAACTGACGCCATGTGGTGTTATTTTGATGCTTTCCTAACTTTTGTAGAACCAAAGAACTTCAAACAAGCAATGACCAAACTGTCATAGATCGATGCAATCCAAGAAGAAATTCATGAATTTGAAAGGCTACAAGTTTGGGAATTGGTGCTGTGTCTAGATAAAGTGTTATTGATCAAAATAAAATGGATTTATAAGGTCAAGACGGATAAATTTGGCGGGGTACTAAAGAATAAGGATAGACTAGTTTCTCAACAATTCACGCAAGAAGAGGGAATCGATTTTGAGGAATCATTTGCACCGGTTGCTAGAATAGAGGCCATCCGTATCTTGGTGCAAATGCCGCTCATAAGAATATGATGATCTACCAAATGGATGTCAAAACGGCTTTCTTAAATGGCAAACTTAAAGAAGAGTTCTACGTTTCTCAACCAGAAGGATTTGTTGATCAAGATAACCTATCGTATGTGTACAAGCTTAAAAAGGCTCTCTACGGTCTCAAACAAGCACCACGTGCACGGTACGACATGCTGTCAAGTTTCCTCCTTTCACAACATTTCTCTAAAGGTGTAGTGGATCCAACACTCTTCACACGGCAAGCTAGGAATGACTTATTACTGGTACAAATTTATGTTGATGATATAATATTTGCATCCACTAATACTGCCATGTGTAATGAGTTTGCTAATTAGATGACCACTAAGTTCAAGATGTCAATGATGGGGCAGATGTCATTCTGATGACATCAAATAACATCTATTTTATAGCATCATTTATCCTATGTTATTAACCCATTTTGTATAGTTATTGCAAAGAATTATTACTTAATCGTTTATATTTGAGAATTGCAGTAATTATGGAGTAATTGGTGAAAGATAGCAAAAGGCGCTCATTCTGGAGCTTAAATGAAGATATTTTGAATATTGTTATTCTGAAGACCAATATGCTGTATCCATCAAGGAAGATACGGCGTATCCGTGCCTGCACTCACCAAAGACCGCAGAAGAATAAAGCTCAATACACCGTATCCAGAGAGACTCAATACGCCATATTTAATTTATAGTATGTGAATATTCTGGAAGATATCAAACGTGGTCCCTATTCTAAGAAATCCCCAATACGCCGTATCCAATCCTTGGATATGCTGTATCGAACCAACTTCCAGACCTTATAAATAGAAAACTCAAAAACGAGTTTTATGTGAGCTAAATCATATTCTCGATACCTAAACCATAAAAGTCAATTTTCATGGGAGAAAAAGAGCAGAAGAGGTCGAGCAATGTTATCAATTCCATAGAAAACATCGTGTAATTCCATATACTTTAGTAATCGTTCATTTTTTGGTATCATTCGTTAACTCGGTTAGTTTACCTTGGCTAAATAATTGCTTTTGTATTTATTATGAGAACTAGGGATGATGATCTTGATACTAGAATTGATGATTACCCTAGTTATTGCAACGATGATAAGAAAATCCACATAGACTGTGCTTACAACTTAAAGTTTTCATGC